>BHFT01056441.1:0-17990 GCA_004320025.1 Laticauda laticaudata
GGCTCTGGATTCGAATTCTTCCATGAACAGGTTTGCAATGACGGGTGACAGTGGTGATCCCATAGGGGCTCCTTCAGGTTTTCAGGCTTCTAAGGTTTCCTTAGAAACCCCAAAGATAAAATTGACCTGGAAAACCAAGGCAAAAAAACAAATTTGTTCTCCCTTCTGCCTGGGGAATTTTGGGAGTTGAAGTCCACACCTCTGAAAGTGTCCAAGGTTGAAACATGTTGGTATTGATTCTTTGGTAGAGCCACTGATACCTATTTTTAAAGGAAAGGGACACTCTTGTTATTCTTTCAACACTTGGGCAATTTTCAAGTCAATGCCCTGATCTTATACAACTTTTGCTTTGGGTAAGGGGATACTTCAGCCATGAGGAGAGCCAGTGGGAAGGAAGGAAGGACAGATTAGATAGTTAGAAGGAGATGGTGCAAGAGAGGGAGGGAATGCAGGAGTAAGAGGGACAGATTAGATAGATAGAAAGATTGGAAGGAGGGAGGGAGGGATAGATTAAATAGAAAGACACAGACAGACAGACAGACAGACAGACAGACAGACAGACAGACATCTGACTGGGGAGAGAGAGAAACTTTATTTTCATAATTTTGGCAGCAAATGGAGCTGGCACCACTTACGGCTGACCTCACCAGAAATAAAAAGTCAAAAGGAAAAGTGATGGTCCCTCCCAGGTGAAGCCTTTGTATGTTTGCAAGTAAGCCCAGGACTTGCTCAATGGAAAGACGGGCTATTTCCCAGACCAAAAGCAACTCCTACCTGAACTGTCTAAGGCAAGGTCTGTTTTCTGCTTGGCCAATTGCCACCGCTGCTTCCTGCATGTCAGGGACGATGTGCACACAGGGAGCGACTGAATTACAGGGATCAATTGTATGTTCTTAGGACGCAGCCTATTTATAAGAATCTCCAAAGGGACCAACTGCATAATGATGAAGCAACTTGGTGGCTATGTACAGTATATAGTAGCAGAATTCTAGCTAAATACTAACAGAACTAAGATTTTCCAAACCTTGCTGTTTCTTTCTCATCCTTCAAAGCAGCTTCTACCTCCCACATTTACAGCAGGGCTTAGGAATGCTCTTTGTGATTCACTTGGCTGCCACTACACAAAGGCTAATGTTTTCTCCTCTCTTTAAACCCGTTTGCTAATGCCCAAAGCACCTGGTATTTGCCTGCCACAGTCTATTATTCTCTTTCCTGGAACCTCTTTGTGCATTTCTCTTATGTCTTCAAGCACCACAAACTTCTTCCTTGTTCTGACTTCGAATGAGACTCGCAATGAAGCCGTGACAGAAAGTTGTTTTTAAGGCTAAACCAAGTTCTTCGCGCTGTAGGCCGAGTGGAAATTTGCCTAGTTTTTAATTGGCTTATGAATAGATAATCAGAGGCTTTTTTTAAGGGATGAATTTGTTCTGACCAGCTCCCCAAACACGACCAACCCTCTGAAGTGAATTCAAAGATTCCTTTAATTAGGAGCGCCCGCAGCCCCAGTAAAAAGTTTCTTTCAACACAGACTAACAAATCCATCCAGTCGGAAGATGAATAGTTGTCTGCCACATCTATTCATCTCTGCCCCCTGCTCTTTATCCCCAGAGCTAAGGTGGGGCTTCATTAGCAGCAGTGGCTGTTCCTTCCCAAGGATCAGCCCATGGATTTCCACTGCTCTCCTCTCCTTTACCTTCTGCGTATCCATGTGTCAGGCACTGGACCCAACTGTTCCTCCTCTTCCTCATCAGCTACCTCCAGGCTTGGGGGCTGTTGACTCTCCATCTGAGGGCTGATGGATAGCCCAGGCTCCATCTCTGTCTCTCTCTCTCTGTCTCTCTCTCTTTCTGCCAGCTCCATTCCTTCTTCCCCCTCAGAGCTCTTGGGTTGCCTTGATGCTGATCCTGACTTCCACACCTCCTCCTTCTCATCTGAAAAAGGCTGCTGGAGGGGCCGATGGCTGACAGGCCACAACAGAATTATGTTTTGCCAAAGTTATGATTTGTGTCTTTGCCTGATAAGAGCGACATCTCTGCAACACCTGCCAGTAAGAGTTAGCTGGTCAGTCGATCATGAACACTCAGAGTCATTTTGGAATGAGATGGACGACAAATGAATTTAATAAATAAGTGAACAAACAAATAAGGACTTCAAAATTTCTCTTTTATGGACTGATAGTTCTGTGGCTTTGTTTCTCGGCTCAGCCAAAATACCTTGCAAACGAACCCATTATTGGCATTAAGGAAGGTGATCTGATACTTAGCTTAAACAAAGTTTAGCGACGTTCAAATAAGAGTCAGGACAGGAGCAATGTTTATCAGTAGCCTACTGTAAAACAAACTCAGAGATAGTCAACTATTATGATAATGACGGAAAAATAAATAATAAATGAAGAATGATGGGATGGCTTTGCATTTCACGCATGTGTGTCTTGTTATATAAATCTGTAACCAATCAGCAATCTCTTTCCTTTTGTTTCCAGGGCTAAATTACATAAAAATATCTGAGCCACATTACTGGGAGAAGGGAGCAACGTGAGTTGCATGGCTTATGGGGGAGGAAAGGGCCCTGATTCCCTTCATTAGCTGCAGCTGGGAACAACACGTGTTTAAAAAGGGAAGTTGCACACAGCCAAGTTTGCTGTGGGAGCAAATTGTGAATTATCTGGTATCCTTTAAGCTTATTCTGTGTTCCTGGCATCTTGGCTGTGCGCTTGGCTGTGCTTTCAAGTCTGCAATTTCTGCTCCTGCCCCAAGTTAATTACTGAAGCATGGTTTCTTTGGATTTTTAGTTACAGTTTGTATGTACTTTGTTTTTGGACTGAATATCCTCCATATATAGGCTGTTCCTGGGAGAGTTTTTCTCCAGCCGAAGGTAACCTAGACATTGGGGCAAAGTTGGAGGGACTCTCTTTGCTTATTTGACTGTTTTGCCTTTGTGCCACACCCCAGGTCATCACAGTCTGGGTCAGGGGTGGGATTCAAATTTTTTTACAACCAGTTCTGTGGGCGTGGCTTAGTAGTAGGTGTGGCTTGGTGGTCATGTGACTAGGTGGACATGGCTTGGTGGTCATGTTATTGGCTGGGGGTGGCCAACTCAATATCACTCACATCGAGACACGCATCTCCTCGGCCTGGCCTCTCATGACTGTGGGGATGCTGCAACAGTTGTAAGTGTGAAAAAATGGTCATAAGTCACTTTTTTCAGTGCCATTTTAACTTTGAATGGTCACTCCACACAAGCAAAGTACCAGCAAAGGAGGGAAAAAAACTCCAGAGAGGTTCTTGAGACAGGAAGTCTAATCCTGCCAAGAATGTAATAAGGGTCAACGGAGAGGCCGTTTCTGCAAGCAACACCAGAATGTTTCCTTCCTGCCTTCCTTCCAGGATTAGACCAGTAATTTCTTCTAACAACCAGTTCTCTGAACTGCTTAGAATGTTAACAACCGGTTCTAGCGAATAGGTGTGAGCTGGTAGAATCCCAACCCTGGTCTGGGTCCCCTCCAGTCATCCCAGTAACACTTCCCACCAGACCTAGAAGACCTCTCCATCATTCTGTCCCCCTGCTCTGACTTTGGTTATATTTTATGACTACAAAGCCTACCTGCAAGCTATTTGAAGGGCTTTTTTCCTTTGCAATTGCCTATATGCCAAAGTTGTGCAGCCAGCAGTGAGACCCAGGAAAAATAAACTGGCCCTTGTCATTTACGCAAAACACTTTTCTTCTCTTCTGGCAATTCATCTTTCCACACAATCCTTCCATTCCTGTCAAAGGCACCTGGTCCCATGTTTCCCCATTTTTTTAACCCAAACCTGTCTTTGTTATGATGTGCCTTCTTCCGTTCTTCAGAGCACTTCATTTCAGTTGAATGAAGCCAGAGTTGTGGGTGAGCAGGAAGTATTTTTCAACCTTGGCAACTTGAAGATGTAGACTTCAACTCTCAGAATTCCCCATTCAGCATGTGGACTTCAACAACCAGAATAATAATAATGAATACAATATGCCAAGCAGAATTCATTGAGCATTTTAATGATCTTTCAAAAACAGTGAAATTTTCAGCTTAATACCCAAATCACCATTTTATTTATAATTGTTAAAATAGAAAGGAAAAAGAGGAAAAATAAAGAAAGAGGAAAAGAAAACAATTTCCCACAAAAACAGAGAAACATTTCATTTGTGACTTCCTCTAAAAACATCTATTGACAGAGATATTTATTTCCTCTTAAGGAGATCAAGCACATACTTCAGTTGGAGAATAATTAAAACAAGCAGGAAAGTAGGAAATTGGAGAGAAGGTTTCTAACTAGACATAGAAAAATATGATTACTTTCTTCCCCCATTCTCATTTGGAAGAAATGCTCTCCTTCAAAGTGGGCTGGATGGCTCCTTGGAGCTTTCATGGGGTTTTGATCACTTAAGAAGCTTTGCTCGAACTTTTTGGGCGTCCTCCACAGCATTGTCAAGAAATTTGTTCAGGAAGTAAGACATAACAACAAATGAACTCACTCCACCAAACACCATCCCCAGATATTTCACAGACAATGGCCTTACCCAGAGAACAGACTTCATCAGAAGAGAAAGTACCAGCTGTGCACTGATTGTTTTGACTAATTGCCTTTTCTTGATCTTTGATCTCAGCTCTTTAAACCCTTTTCCCGTCTGAAGGGCCAGGAAACGGAGGGAGCTCTGGTCTATGGCCAACACCTTCCAGAAACATTTCAGTGCAACCATCACGATTCCAATATCACACACTAGAGAGAGACCCACAACAGGAACTGCTCCACAAACGCAAGATACGAATGCTAAATACTTTATATACGATTCCATTTTAATCTTTTTGTCCATCAAATTATCTTCTGAGAAAACCTGCACAGCCAGGGTGAAAACGTGTTTCTTGTAATCAGGAAGTTCGGCGGCCATTTTCTCTCGCAGGAGAGGGAAATCATACATATGTGCATGCAGGTTGGATACCAGAAATACTCTGGCAGGGAGCTTAGCTGACTCTTTCAAATTATCTTCACAATAATTCCTGATGGTCTCCAGGGTTTTCTCCATGCTGAAATTCCATTTCCTCCTTTCACTTTCGATACTGATATCCATTTTGCTACGCACGTAGTAAAACTTCTTCCTCATTCTTTGTATTTCCTTTGCCAGGAAAGCATCATTTTCAGTAAAGCGGTCAGTGACAACCATAATAAAGACATCATATCTTTCAAACTGGACCTTCTGAAAATATTCAGCTGCCTTAGAATTACGCTCCCTGATCTCTGGTAGCTCCCATATTGTTATATTGGGAGAAGAGGGGTGGGGATATGCCTTTGGCACTTTGCTTTCCTCTACCATCCAAACCTTGGCTGCTTCATCATTCTCATCCTCATCTATGCCCCAAAAGGCATTAATGAAGGAGGATTTACCAGCACCCGCCTTTCCAACAACTGCAATATTCAGTGGCAGGTTTTGCATTTCATTTAGATATCCTCGGTATTCAGCTGCCACTTCAGGGATATTTCCTTCATTCAAATCACTCTTTAAATCTTCAAATTCTATTCTTACATCATCTTTTAGAAATATATTGCCCATAGTTGCTTTTTGTTCTGTGCAGGTTATCTGGAAACAAAGAGAGAGATTGTGATTCTTCTCAGTTGTGTCATGGCTCCCTGCATATTCCCTATAGTTGCTAGTAAGACCACCTCATCTTCTGAGGTCATTCATATAGGTAAACCTAAGTGTATCATGGAGGGGTATATTTGTGCCCCATCTCCATATCATCAGCTTTGTCAAGTGCAAAAAGTAGAATCCAGGCAGTTTAGAGGAATATATAGGTTTATTGTATGCTAAAGCTCTCTCCAAGGATCTGAACTGCTAGAGTCAAAGCGAATTGGTGGTAGATAAGATTCAACAGAATTCAAGGTGGGCTGGACTTAGATCTATTGTGGACTCAAGATTGATGACTCATTTGACCCCCATTCCACCTCCCTCAGGCTCAGCCTGGTTATCGAGGATTGCCAGTCTGGATAGGGCACAATAGCAACCTTGTGAAATTGCTTCCAGGGCCATTCAAGTTATTGGTTATGACCTCTAAAGCTCTACATGGCATGGGGCTAGGTTACCTATGGAATCATTATCTCATTCCATCAACCAATCTCACCCAGTCAGGCATGTTGTAGACCATGTTGTAGACCTGTCAGCTAAAGAATCTCCCAAAGGAGCAATTAGGAAATGAACATTCAACTACTTTTATCTCCCATAGTTTTCCATAGGCCTGGCTAGCACATCTGGAGCAGAAATATATCAGCCAACCTGGATGGGATGTAATTGTATTGATGTCAACTGGTAAAGCATTCCTATGACTGTTTTCGAGTTGCCATAAGCAGGAGGGAAGAAAAACTTGAAGGAGCAGTACGGCAATTAACCAGAAGTACATTCCATGCTTATCTTACTAAGATTGTAGCCTAGGCTACTGGATCTTCTGCCTGTGAAAATCTTTCATTGGAGAATGTGATGTATGACAACCAGCCCTTGAATGTGCTTCATTGGAGAATGATTTATGACACACCCAGAGGGGAGGGGAGAAACACGGTCACAGGTGACCATAAATTACATGTGGCAGAGTAGGCTTCATATGGGTCAGTGCCGACATGTTGCCAACATGTTGCTCCTAATAAATCTTTTGGATTCTTTTGAAGCTTGGCTCTAGGCGCATGATTTAATTAGGGCAATCACCGGAACCCTGACAGTTGATGCACCTTCCCACCTTTCCCTGCTTTGATTTGAACAGGAACATTGGTAACCCAGGAGGGAGGACAAGGCTTCCCACCCCCAAGCCCTCCCTCATTCCCCTCTGGAACCTGGAATGTCAACAGTCCTATAAAAGTTGTTAAAGTGGCAACCTGAGAAGTCAATCACACTACCCAGTGTGGGACATGAAAGATTACAGGCCAGTTGCTTTCTGCGTTGGCAGTGGGAATCCTCCCATTGCAGCTTCCATATTGATAAACCCCTTGCCCATAACTGGGTCCTTTCATTTGCCACATTCCAGGTCAGCTGGAAGGATTCTTGCAGACTTGTCTGAATCCACCCAACTGCAGAACCTTCTCACACCCAGGAGGCAGCTTTGGTCTGGACATCTCTCAGAAGAGCCAGGGAAAGTCCCAGTAGCCCAATCTGCAGCCACCTCACTTCTAAATTCCCCGATGCGTGCAAGTCCACCTCCTCCTTGGTTGGGAGATTTCACTCAACCCATGTTGAAAAATAACTCAGCTGAGAAATCATAGGCAAGGTGAGGAGGGGGCAGGCAGGATTCTCACCCACTTGTTTGTCCAACCCTTCATTGAACCTGGCCAATTTGGGGCTGGGCATGTCCAGTTGGCCAGGCCAGAAAACAGGTTTCACAAGAGCAATGGAAACTCTAGTTACTGGATCTTGGAAGCCTCATGGGACCTTCCCTCCCTCCCTCCCTCCCTCCCTCTCTGCCTCCTTCTTGCACCCAGGACCATTTAACTTCCTTTCTCTTCTGCTTTGTGGCTCCCATTATAGTTTTTCTGGGAAATGGCTGTCTAGTCATCCCCTTCAGAAGAACCTTTATGATGTGAGCTTATCCCCCCCCCACCTCACTCCTGTTCTGAGCCAAGGGACATCCAGACCTCTTTGTTCTCATCCCCATCAAGTATTTGTTCTTCACTTTGTAAATGAGTTGACAGATGTTGCAGTGGATAAATTGCAGTTGAATTCAATGGTTTCTAGCAGCTTCTCTAGTGATTCTCCCTTTAATTTGATTAACCAAAACCTGCGATCAAAGGTTTCTTTAAAATTTATTTTTATTTAAAGAAGAGATATATTTCCAAAAATGATTTGTGGATAGATAGATAATAAATGAAGTTATTCAATTAACAATGAGTATAACATGAATGAGATACCACAAGCACAGTATGTTCTCATGGTATTTTCAAAAATGGTTATGAAATATGCAGCTTCGTATCAAATTCGCTGTTGTTTTGTTCTTTAGAATTGTAAAAAATAAAAAAAGAAAAGAAAGAAAAAGAGGAAAACAACAGGAAAAGAAAAGCAACCACCACCCAAGCAATATGGATAAATGTTTAATTTTTGAATTCACATAGAGATACCAGCAGATAAGGGTGATCTTTGGCCTCAGGGTGATCAAGCACATATTTCAATCATAGAATTCTTAAAAACAGGAAAATAGGCTCTCCTAATAAGGCATTGAAACATTATTATTTTCCTCCATCCAGTTTCATTTGGATGAAATGCTTGGCTGTTTCCTTCAAAAGGGAAATGGGGAGGTTTTTTCAAACTCCCTGGGATTCTGGTTACTGAAGAAATTTTGCACGGACATTTCGGGCATCTTCCATGACATCTTCAAGAAAGCTGTTCAGAAAATGGTACGTGACAACGTATGAACTCGCTCCACCAAAAAGAGACCCGATAAGTGGTATAATATCAAGAACCATTTCCACAAGCGACACGGTGACCCAGAGGGATGATTTCATCAAGAGAGAAAATACCAAATTTGCACTGATTGCGTTGGCTAACGGGGTTTTCTTGATAGCCGACCTCAGAACTTCAAATTCTTTTCCCGTCTGAAGTGCTAGAAAACGGAGAGACCGGTCATCTAAGCCAAACACCCTGCAGAAATATCTCAGAGCATCTATCAACATTGCAACATCACAAGACATCGAGAGACCTGGGACAGGCATGGCTCCACAAACACAAGATATCAGTGCTAGCTTCTTTATATAGGATTTCATTAGCTCTTTTTTCCACATCAAATTCTTTTCTGAGAAAATATGCACAGATAGTGTTAAAATATCTTTCTTGTGGTCAGGAAGTTCAAAAGCTATTGTCTCTTGCAAGAGAGGGAAGTCATACTTGTATACCTCCCGGCTGGATACCAGAAACACTCTTGAGGAAACCTTAGCTGCCTCTTTCAAGCGACTTTCACAATATTGCCTCATGGACGCCAAGGTGTTCTCCACATTGAAATCCTTTTTCCTCATTTCATTGTTGATAGTGATATCTATTTTGCTACACACATAGTAAAACTTCTTCCTCATTCTTTGTATTTCCTTTGCCAGCAGAACATCATTTTCAGTAAAACGGTCAGAAATAACCATAATAAAGACATCATATCTTTCAAATTGGACGTTCTTCAGATATTTTGCTGCCTTAACCTTGTGTGTTCCAATCCCTGGAAGGTCCCATATTTTTATATTAGGGAATGAAGGGTGAGGATATGCCTTTGGCTCCATGGTTTCTTTTCCTGGCCCTACCTCGGCTGCCTCTTTATCATCGTCACTGACTCCTCGGAAGGCATTGACAAAGGAAGATTTCCCAGTACCAGCATCTCCAGTAACTGCAATATTCAGGGGCAGATTTTGCATATAATTTAAATGGTTTTGGTATTCAGATGCCACTTTGGGGATATTGCCTTTGTTCAAATTGCTTTTTAAATCCTCAAATTCTCTCCTTACAAAATCCTTTAGAACTAGATTGCCCATCGTTGCTCTTTGTTCTGTGCCGATTATCTGAAAGGGAAAAAAGATATTGGGATGTTTCTCAGCTACACCGGGCACTTTGAATTTGCGGTTGGAGAAGAACACTGAGAATACCGTGGACAACCAAGAAAACAAACTAATATATCATAAAAAGAATCAAACCAGAATTCTCAACGAGGAGCAAAAGTCCAGGTTCAACTTATCCTACTTTGGACACATGCTGTAAAGACCCAGCTCTCTGCTGATGGCTCCGATGCTGGAAAAAGTGGAAAGGGGACAGCCAGCATCAAGAGGGTGAACTCAATTACTTTGTAACTGAGTCAACATTAGGACTCGTGAAAGAACAAATTAGGGATTGAAAGTCTTGGAGAAAATTTGTGTATGTGTTCACTAGGGAATGAAAATCATCTGATGGCATAAAATCAGTTTATTGGAGAGGGAGGGTGATTTTGGAAAGAAAATGAAAGTGAAGAATTTCATACCTCTCTGCTTTTTCTTCATGTCTACACACCTTTAGTTACCAAATCTTGGAAACCTGATGGTGATTTCAATCTTTCCCTCCCTCTTGCACTCAAGACAATTAAGGAAGAATCCGTTTAAGTTTCTTTCTAATGTTCTCTTCCTTTCTGAAGTACTTTCAGACTTGCAAGATTATGTTAATGTAACCTTATAGTAAAGTAGCATAAGCCATATGATCATGTTTCCTATCTGGTCTAAATCCTAAAGGTCCTAAATTTAACCACTGTGCCCTGGTGTCACAGTGGTTAAAGTGCAGTATTCCAGGCAAATTCTGCCCACAGCCTAGAGTTCGTTCCTGACTGAGTTCAAGGTTGACTCATCCTTCCATCCTTCCAAGATCGGTAAAACGAGACCCCTGTCAGGGTTCCAAGTACCCATAGCAAACAAAACTCCGAGGCAGGTAAAATCCTCAAAGAATATATTTTTTGGATATGGCACATATGTTGGCACAGGCTGGTGAAAACTGACTTTGAATATTCCCATGGTTTTCACCTAATTAAAAGTTTGCCACTTTCTCAAAATAACCAATCACATGATCCAATTAGGTTACTGTCCACTTGCTAGGTGACTCCAGTCCCCTCCTTCTGAGCACCTGCAGGAATGTCCTTGGTTCCCAAGAGAACATATTTTGTTTTGACTACAACACCCCAACTATCTCTGCTCCCCCTCCCCTCCCTATTCCTGCAGTGTGTCAGCTATGAAGTCCCAAAATGGCCTCAGTCAGGCCAGCTTCAGGGTTGACAGACCCAGAATGTTGGGACCGATATGCAAATAATCCTTCTACATTGTAAACCTCCAAGAGATATAAACCACTATAAAGCTCCATGGAGTGAGACATAAGTCTAAATGCTCTTGCTATTGCCAAAGCTGAACTCAGTCTTGCAAATCGGAAAGTGCTTCACTTCTCGGTCTCCTTTTTGGCAAAGAACTAGAGAGGGTCTCTCTTTTGTCTCTTGCTCCATTTACGTTCTTACTGCTGCCTAGTTGCCTTTTATTTCTCTGTTCTTTCTTTTGTGTGTTAAGGTCAAGTTGTAATTGTATACTGTTACAACTGGTGTCCTTCATAACTGCAACACTAATATGCCTGGATGACTGCACAAACCCAGAGGGAAGGTATGAGAAGGTAGTCAGGAGAGGGGGAAGCTTTCCAGATGTTCTTCTCCCTAGCCAAACAAAACTAACACCCTCTCTTGACACCACACAAAACCCGTAGTATATACATACTAGCTTGATACCCGTACTTCACTACAAAACTATGTGCTTGGGCTTAGTTTTTTGGGAGGAAAATAAGGGGGGGTGGAAATCTGCCTCTGCCTACCAGCATCCATCAGTATTCATCTGGCTAGCATCCTGTCAGTGTGTGAGAGAGTTGAGGGCTATTTGGAAACTGAAGCAGTTTTTGCTGTGTGAGCAAGAAGGAGACAGCAAGGAGCCTGGGCGTGGCTTAGCTCAACTGCTCTGCACTAAAGGTACTTGATGCTGTGAAACTGAACTGAAACTGAAACTCCTCTCCTCTGCTTGTGTTTTGCATTTGGAACAAATTTCTTTTCAGGTGGGGAGGGGGAGTAAAATTCCTTAGCATCAGAGCGTGTTAATAATAATAATATAATACAAAATACGAATGCTTTGATGGTCATTTCAAAAAATCCTTTCTTAGTCAGCACCTAGAAGCCGAGAGGAACAGATGTGCAAATTTCAAGTTTGTTAGCTTTACGGTTGTGGAGATTTTGTGATGATGTGTGAGTGGTATTTCACTTATATATATATAAATATAATATTATATTCCATTGCTTTCCTTTCTTATCGATAAAATATCTGCCTGGCACAAACATAACCCAGTCTATTTACTAACTGCACTCAATTGCAACCCAAAATCCAGTGTAGACCCAAAGAAGACATTATCAAATGCGGGGGAGAACAGTCTGCTGTTTCTTCGGCTGATTCCCCAAAACCATCCTCAAAAAAACTTTTGGTCCCAAAAATGAACTGGTGCCTTTCATAATTACAACACCAATTCTGCCTGGATCATGTGGGAAGAGGGGGAGATGAAAAGCCAATCAGGAGAGGGAGAAACTTCCCAGATGTTCTCCTCCCCAGTCAGCCAAAGCCAACTCATCCTCTTGACATCACCCTAAATCCCTGGGCATTTCTTCTTCTTCTTTTATATATCTACATTTTCTCATCTCTTCCTTGCTTATCGATAAAACCACTAGCACAAATGTAATACAGGTTAGTTATTAATTGTTATTAGTTATTAACTACCCTCTACTTAGAACCACAAGTGAGCCCAAAATTTCTGTTGCTAAGTGAGACACTTGCGAAATGTGTTTTACCCCAGTTTACAACTTTCCTTGCCGCAGTCATTAAGTGAATCACTGCAGTTGATAAGTTAGTAAACTGGTTGTTAAGTGGACCTGGCTTCTTTATTGACTTGGCTTGTCAGAGGGCTGCCGAAGGGAATCGCATGACCTTGGGATGCACCCAATGGTCATAAGTACAAACCAATTGCTAAGCGCCTGAATTTTGATCACACAATTGTGGGGAGGCTTCAAAGCTTGCAAGTGTAAAGAATGGTTGCAGATCACTTTTTCCAGTGTCGTCGTAACTTTGAACCAGGGTGGATTTGATTTAAATCAAGTTGATTTAAATCACGATTTAAATCAAGAATCTTCAAACTTGGCAAATTTAAGACTCATGGACTTCCACTCTCAGAATTCCTCTTCCAGTCATGTTAGCTCAGGAATTCTGGAAGTTGAAATCCACAAGCCTTAAAGCTGTCAAGTTTGAAGAACCCTGATTTAAATCACTTTTAAAGTAAAAGTAAAAAAGTACTTTACTTAAAGTAAAAAGGCTTGATTTAAATCCACTCGATTTAAATCATAATTTTTAAAGAGCAATATCATCTCTGTCCCTCAGCGGCTCCCCCTCTGATGGCAGTCCCAATATTGCAGAATATACAGCCTCATATGCTACATAAATAAACTCCATTTCATGCTGAATCAATTAAATTAAGAATGTATCTTAAATAGAAAATGATCTTTAGACAGATTTTTTTTATTCCAAAAGCATTTTATTCAAATAAATTTGATTAAAAAAAATCCCATTAAAATTTTTTAAAACCTGATTTAATTTAAAAAAAAAGAAACCAATTTTTTGGATTAAAAAAAAAACATAGATTTTTATCCATCCTGTTTTGAACAGTCACTAATTGAACTGTTGTAATTCGAGGACCACCTGTACACCAAAAAGAAAAAAGAAAAGAAAAGAAAAGTAAACCCAAAGAAGTGATCATTAAATGAGGGGGAGAAAACTCTGCTGGTTCCTCAGAGTCACCCATTAAAAAAAACCTTTGGGTTCAGAAACAAGGGGCGACGGAGGCATGCATATATAAATCCTGAAGGGTTTTCAGCCATTCACAGATTACTTGGCACAATGCAGCCATTCTTTGGTAGAAAAGAAATTATATTGAAGGCTCCTTGATAGGAAGATCAACAGAAGCTGAAAAGACAGTAGAATTTGAAAAGCAGGAAGTACAGAATCTACAATAGTTATACCTAGAAAGGAGAAAGTATAAAAATGCTTACTTGCTTTTATAAAGTAATTCTCAAAGATCTCTATGCAGGCTGGGGTGGGTCTCTTTTCAAAAATAGCCAGACTGCTCAGGTCAGAAGAACTGCATGTGATCTACCCGTAAGTTCCCAGTGCGTTCTTTCTTCAAATAACGAAAAATGTTCCTCCCATTTTGCATGACTCAAAACCTTGCCTATCAGATCAGAGTTTCCTACAGGGGCCAGGATTAAAAGCAGTTGATTTCCAAGAAAAAGAAACTTACTTTTGGATGGCTGTCAAGTTTTGTTTTTTGCAAATCATGTGGAAAAACACTGTAAAACAAACAAAGTTGTTGTTTTTTTTTCAAACTTGGCAACTTTTCAGGTGGTTGAATTTCCACACGTAGAATTCCCCAGCCAGGCAGTTTGGTGCATATAAACAGGGGTCTCCAACCTTGGCAACTTTAAACCTGGAGGACTTCAACTCCCAGAACTCCCCAGGCAGCTTTGCTGGGAATTCTGGGAGTTGAAGTCCTCCAGGCTTAAAGCTGGCTGGGGAATTATGGGAGTTGAAGTCCTCCAGGCTTAAAACTGGCTGGGGATTCTGGGAGTTGAAGTCCTCCAGGCTTAAAGTTGCCAAGGTTGGAGACCCCTGCATATAAATACTTGTTTTCCTATCAGGAGTTGTTCCCAGAGGGATCAAGGCCAGCTGCAGTTGATCTCAGCTCAAGTCTCCACACTCTTCAGAGTGGACTGGATCCCATTTATACACACTCTTTTAAGTGTGCACTTCTTGCAAAATCATCCAATGTTCCTCTCATTTTTCCTCACATGCAGCCCTGCCTGTCAAGAGTCTCGCACCCAAAGAATCCATTTCCATAATCTGGAGCGATCCGGGAAAGAGGCGGAAAAGGGGCAATAGAGCAAGCTCCTTGACTGTAGCACCTCAATTATGGCAGAAAAATTTCACCCAACAAGCTCTAAGAAAACCTTTTGAAATGTTCAAAAAAGAAAAAGAAAGTCCTGCAGATGAAAAACTTCATTATTCCTTTATGGGATGATCCAGGGGTGGGATACAACAGGATTAACTAGCAGTTTGGGATTTACGAGCTTCCCCGCACGGCTGTTAGTTGCGCGCCTGTAAATCGTCATCAGCATGCTGTTGTGCAGAGACACAGCCTTTGAAACAGCCCTCCTTTCCTGCATTTTTAACTGCAGCTGTGCCTTGTTTGGCAGCTGAAGTTGAAAAATCAGGAAATAAAGGTCAGGTAAGAGCCCGGGTGGGCAAGTGGGCAAAAACATCAGCAGACATAGAACCGGTTCTATGTCTGCTGCCCTTCAGAGCTACCGGTTCTACAGAGGTGGACAGAATCAGTAGAAACCCACCCCTGGGGTAATCACTTTCATGCCGAATGCCCCAGAGGCTTGGGGAGGGCAAAAAACAGGGCTCCCAGAAATTTGGGAAGGCTGGAAATGGGCCCATTTCCGGCTTCTAGAAAGCCTCTGGAGCAGTGGTGGGATTCGAAAAATGTTACCACTGGTTCTGTGGGCGTGGCTTGGTGTGGCCATGTGACTGGGTGGGCATGACATTTTTTTCCCTTTTTTGCAGCCCCCACCCATTTTTGGCCAGACTGGTCCTCACAGGAGCCTCTAGGGAGGCATTTTTGTTCTCCTAAGGCTCCCCAGGGCCTTAGGAAGGCCAAAAATCCCGAAAAAACTGATCATATGTACAGCTGATTGTCAGGAGGGGAAAAAAAGAAATATCTCAGGCGTCAGGCAGGTGGGGTGAGCGAGCATCAGGCAGGAAGGCGACCGGGTAGGGGGGATGGCCAGCCAGAACTTACTACCAGCTTGGCGACCCACACCAAATTCTTGCTACCGGTTCACCCAATCCGGTGCAAACCGGCTGAATACCACCACTGCTCCAGAGCCCAGGGAGCCCATTTTTGCCTTCCCAGAGGCTCGAGAAAAGCCTTTGGAGCCCATGGAGGGCCAAAATGCCCCCCCACACTGTAGGGCAGGAGGCCAACTAGGCCACACCCACCATGGCCACGACCACCCAGCAACCAGGCAGAGAACCCATTGTGAAAAATTTTGAAGCCCATCCCTGGATACATTTCTTGCCACAGGAACAGGAAGCAAGTTCAAAGCTCAACAGAGGGTATAAATATATATCTCACTCTCTCATCCATGTGCTTTTTTGCCCAGGACCTCAGTGTGGTCCTGTCCACAATTAAAACCATCCTTCTGAACAGCCTCCATGTTTCCAGTGTCTTTCTTCCCCACTTGGAACTTAACCCAGATGGCCATTTCTTCCAACAGGAGAAAAGGAGAATTACAGAATACAGAATAATCGCAAGGGACCTTGAAGGTCTTCTATTCCAACCCCTTGCTCCGGCAGGAAATCCTATGCTGGTATTCCTCAACTGAGAATCACAATTGAGCCCAGAATTATGTTGCTAAGAGAAAATTGTTACGTCAGTCTTGCTTCATTTTATTTTATTTTCTTGCCACATTTGTGAAGTGAATCTCTGCAGTGCCGTTGCACCTTTGAACAGGCAGGCAAGCTGGCTCGGACTTCACAGAGTTAATTCTTTGGAAATGATAATATTCTTGGCATTCCACCATATCCTGCCTGCCAAGTCCGAACTGACAACAAATAAAGTTTTACTCACAGAAAATGACAAGGCAGTCCACAAAAATAATCATTCACGAAGAAAATCTGAAGTAAGGTTAAACTTTGTCCCATACAAAGTTTAAGGAGAAAATACACCCACTTTTATCCCCTGTGGGGGGTGGCTCAATGACTCAGCTCACTCTCTGACCCTCCCACACCTCCTACGTTGCTGCTCACGTTTCTCCCTATGACGCTGCTTGGGGTCAAGCCAATACTCTTCCTCTTTACTCCCTATCAGGGGCTGCTCCAACATGCCTTCCTGATTAATCTCAGACTGTTCCTCTTGGTTGTCTGATGGAACCTGAGGCATTACCAGGGAGAAAGGTCCTGGGGAGGAAGGCATTGCCACTTCCTCCTCCTCATCTTCCAGGTCCTCTTCCTCTGACAGCATAGGCTCGGGAATCAGGGCCACAACATATGATATCTAATGTAGCCTGGGTAGAGACACGTGGGCACCCCTAGATCGTTGATTTGCTTTTAAAATGGACTCACCTCATACCCTTTACTTTGTTTCCCCTTTTAAGTGTTGGAAGTTAAAACCCATCCCTCCTCTAGGAGAGTGAAATATTTCAGGATACACTAAAAAGGCTGAATATTTTCCCTAAAAGAGAAGTAGAAACTCAGAGAGGCAGAAACTCAGCCCCCCTCCCACCTTTGTTAATGGGCCATTAAGGCCTTGGTCTGTCTATTCTACATAACAAAGATCTACCTCCTTCAGACAGAGCCATAATAGGAATTGCACAAAGCCNTGGGGACTCAAGACAGCCTACAGAGTTGCCTCTGCATGACCCCATCATGGGAGTCTGACAACCAATCCAAATACAAGTTCAAATTCAAAAGCCCAGAAAGGGTATAAAACCCAGGGACTCTCAGCATCCCTTCCCCTTTTTTTTCTTCACCAAAGACATGTGATCCTATTCACCATTAAACCACCTTCCCAAGCAGTCTCCATGTTTCCAGTGTCTTTCCTCCCCACTTGGAACTGAACCCAGAAGGATATTTCTTCCAACATAAGTAAGTAGCCAGAGTAGCCATGAAGGAGTCTGTGCCAACATGCCAACCCAAAGAAAAGATGGCAATTCCTTCTTACTGCAAAGAATGGCAAAATCCAGGAATCTCTGGAACCCTTTTGTGAGCTGGTTCCCTTATTTACCCAGCCTTAGTAGGTCTTTGAGCAAGGTCAAAATTATGAGCACAAGAAAGTGAAGCCAGAGAAATTGGGAAGGATCATCCCGACTCTTTTATTAGTAGTCATCGTTACACGTGGAATAGAAAAAAAGCGAATGAAACAATATGGATAAATACTTGATTTCTAATTTTCCATGCAAACAAAAAGACTTAATTTGCCCCTTAGGCTGATCAAACACATACTGCAATCGAAGAATCACAAGCAAGCAAATAGAAAGTTTGAATAAGAAGATAATGAAGATAATGAAGCATATTATTATTTTCTTCCCCTTCTTCTCATTGGGATAAAATTCTCTCCTTCAAAGAGGGAAGGGTGACTCATTGGATCTTTCACGGAGAGTTTGATAACTTAAGAAGCTTTTCTTGAACATTATGGGCATCCTTCACTGCACTGTCAAGACATTTGTTCAGAAAATAATACGTAGTTCTGTTAAAGTTGTAGCAACGTTTCAGCAGAATCTCATCTGCAATCATCAGGCTTCTATGTGGATGTGTGTCTCACAGTTCCTCTGTTTCAAATTTGAGGCTGGTCTATTCTGATTGGCT
>BHFT01056442.1:0-15463 GCA_004320025.1 Laticauda laticaudata
TCAATGCCTGAGGGAACCCGTCTCTGCAGACACGTGAATAAAACCTTCTTTTCCTTGGATCAACGAATCTTTTGGTGTTTTTTTATCTGCTTCCACCTCACATATAGAACAATTGATGCCTTAAAACAAAAATGCTGATGACCTTTTGGAGAACATTTCAGACTTGTCAATTCCCAGAAGGCCTTTGGAGGTCAATAGGTACAATAAGAACTATGCCACTACTACTGCTTTATTTTTATTGTTTTAGATTTAGAGTAATTGCATTTTATTTTCTAATTTTTGTGTCATATTATCTTACGTATTAATATATACCTGAAAGAGCATTTAGAATAGTACAGATTTAAATCTGAAACACAAAATATGTAAAGAAAAAATAGCACATCTTACATATACACTCCCTGATAACACATCTGGAATATAGAATTGCAAACTGAGTGATTTTCAGGGAGCATTTGCACTTTATGGGTGATTTTCGAGAGCACACACTGCCTTATTACTCTTTCTGGTGCTCATTACATTTTTTCTGTGGGTATTATTTATTATTGATTTTGTTTGTATGAACAGGCCATTAGGCCTATTGTTAAATACAATCAAAAGATTTGTTTCTGCTGGAACAAGAGAGTTTATTTTGGCAAGAAGGTAGAGATCTTATCAGCAGTTCATTGTGCGATATTTGTTTAAGATGCCTGTAACCTATTTCAAATAAAAAGTACCAATTAAAATATATAATATCATATAATTAATACAATATCGTATAATATAATAGTTCATTTTAGGGGGAAAATAGTTTTTCCTATTTATTCCTGGTTGGTTAATGCATTAATGTTTTTAAAGAAAAGTTTCAAAAGAACTTTAGGGAAACTTTTCATGTATATTTCTTCTTTCTTGTCTCAAAAGCAAAACCCTTCGAAGTCTGAAACTGATAATGAGGCAGGAAAATTTTAACTCTATTTCATTTGTACATTCTTTGGCTTAAGTGCAACACGGGATCTGAAAACTGAGATGTAGTTGGTTGATCACAATAATTCAGACTTAAATAATTTTAATTTAATAATAATGAAATAGAGTTAAATTAACTAAACCGACAAACAATAGTTTTGACAAAATATAACTTTTTACATGAATTTCAGCGGGCACAAATCTTTCAGAAAAATGGGGAAGATGGCATAACTGTTCTAAAAAGGGCCTGACCATTTTTTAATAAAATTTAAATATTTAAGTAGCTTTAGTTTGATGTTTAATATTAATATCATCTTAGTTAAGAGAAGTTAATTCATCTAATTAGTTGCAAACAGGCTGTATTGAAAAACAAATGAGTCATTTAACCATTGTTATATGCCATCTTGAGTCACCTGGATGTATTGGGCAGCCATATAAAGTCGTTTAATAAATAAATATGTGCAATAGTTATCTAATTAGTTTGAATATGAAGTTCAGTCTCACACGCAGTTTTCAAATTATCAGACTAACTTCATTGTATAAGTAGTATAAACTGTGGCTTTGATGACTTTTATTTCTCAAGTTATTTTTTTTTCATCTAAGGCAATATTTGAACACGATTATAATACTTATCCCCAAATATACACTCCTAGATTGATGTGTAGTTATCAGTTTGTTTAGCCCGAACTCACTCACTCTGTGCAGTTCTTTATTGGATTGCATTGTAGGCAGCTTACTGGATATAACTTATACTGGAAAATGCTGGTGTTTCTTTTGGGGTTTCCTGTGTCACATTGTTAAGTTACAATTGCTGCTTTTTCTTTTGTATAAATGTGAAGGCGAAATAGAAAACATTGACAAGTGCAAACTTGCTGTTTATACCAGCCTGAAGCATGTAAATGGATGATTCATTATACAAACATTATACAGAAATTGAGGTTCCTGATTAAATGATTTGATGTGGGTGTCACATAATTGTCTGTAAACATAGTCTCAACATTTCCTATTATTCCATTTTAAAACTCATGAACATCGTTTCTACCAGCCTTAATTGGCAGAGATTCAATAATTAATGGATTTTGAATTTACAGTGGTTTATAGTTGTGTGTTTTTTTAACAGAAAGGGGAATCTGGCTTGGTGTTGCCTTCTGATTCTCTTTTCAAAATTCAATGCATTGATTTAGCTGTGTGGTAGTAGCAGTGTAAATTGGAAGATAAATATCTTCATTCAAATCTCACAGCCATATGCTGTGGACAGCCATTCCATTTCAGATTTAGCATCCATCTTCAAAATGAGAGTAGTGTCTTCTCTGGCTGGGAAAATAAACACTGAGGAGTATCTGAATTCTGTATCAGTGTTAATCAGTATTTTTATGCAACTTAATTTTAATTACAACTGCATTAACAGTAAAAAGAAGAGAAGCTCTATTTTGCATTTGTGGCAATTTTAGCATTTGGAGTTCTACTAGTTGTAAATGTATTGTAAATGTTATCATAGCTTATTGCTTCTAAATAGAATTATCCATTGAACCTTAAAAGATAAGAGTAAATGACTGAAAAATTAATGTTTTTCACCAACCTCTTTTAAGATACATTGACTAGACTTCAGTCTCACTGTAAGTGTAGCTTATTGTTAAAAGTAAAAAAATAGTCAATTTTACTAGAAATCTGTCCGTTTTTTGCTTTTTAGTACATAAAAGCTATCACAAACCAAATATAACATTTAAAAGTGCATCTGATATAAGAGAAAAATTCAATTGTTCTTAATTTGCCATAGAAACTAAATACCATGTTGTTATATTTTAGATTTCCCATTGTTAATTATAGCTTGGAATAGGGTGTTGCTGTGTTGTCCTGTTGCCAGTTCTTTGTGAACAACATATGAACTTGACCTTTTTAATTTTCCAGTCCCTATGAGAACTGGGTGTTTGCTTTCTATTTTTCCTCCTTCTTCTCGTTTATAATTTTGGGGGATGCCAAATTCTTTGATTTAATGGTAGAAGCTCTGGAACCTATCTAGTTAGATTTAGGGTCAGGATTTTTTTAAAAAAGGGTTGCAGGCAATTTATCAATGGCAGAGTATAAGTCACTATATTGCTATGTTGGAGTTTTAGACCTTCAAGATAAATTTCATCCATTATATTTTCACAGCATTTATTGATAATTTTACAAGTTTCCATCTTTCATGATGTTCTTTTTCCAAAACTGTTATAGCAGCCTTGCCAGGTAAGATTGGCTAAAAAATAAAGACTAGTTTGTGATTATTTAAGAAATCTTGGAATCAATTGTCATTCTGCATTGACTGGAGCACAGAATTTGCAAGAAGGCATTAAATATGAAATTTATAAAATGTTTACTGCTGTACTATTTGACCTAACAATGTTGCAGCTTGGGGGCAAAACAATATTTGTTCTGTATTTTTGCATTTAACACTTGTTTGTTATGTTTTAATGGAAACTGCATTAGCTTGGAAATAGATAAATAATTGACAAGGACAAAGAAAGTGTGAAGGGTGAATTTAATATTTTTCTTGAGTCTGTGCTTGAGTTAATGCCAATAATGTTCCCATTAAAAGCAAGCTTAAAAGAAAAGATGATGAAAAAGAAAGAAAAGAGAAAAAGTTGCTTTTGTCTGCATTCTAATCTAAATTGTTAAAAGCTATCTTGTTAGGTGTCAAACTACATTTAACATCTAGTTTGATATGTAGATAAGAAAGTAAACTTATTTAAGACAAATGTTTAGAAAATTATTTTGGAACTGCACATTCTTCTACAGTTGCCTTTCCTTCACAAATAACTGTTCACATGGGTAACTTGACCTAGCAAAATTGTAATGTTTATTATTTTTTTCTTCTGTCAATAATTTTATCACTTACATGGTTAATTTTTTTAATGCGGATAAATGTAGGAGGGAGACTATCAAAACCAGGGGGTGGGGTTAAGTGGGGCATCAGTTTTAGAATATTTACCTAGTCATAAGATGACAGAGTCCAAATGAATGAGTTTTAGTCTAGTTTTTATCTAGTTTTACTCAGGTGTAAACCATTAGTCTGGGAAGATTTGTTTGTATAGGTTGAAGCAATAAATCAGTAGTTTTGAATCTTCAGGTGTGGACTTGTTTCATATGACAACAAATGAGCTACAATAATGTTACAACTTAAAAACTAGAGTAAAACTTTGAAATAAACATTGCTTTAATTTGAATAAAATAGAGTTCTCTTTCTTGAATTTGGATTTAATCAGCTAACATTACACTTATAGTATAAGGAGGGGTGATGCTTGTATCCAGATGTTTGGTACAAAAGGTAAATAGACTAATAAACGAATTGGAAGGTTGGGATTTCTGTACTTTTGTCTTCTGGAAAATGGTTAAGATAGTTCATTAGCTTAGTTCAGATAAGATCATTGGTTGGCTGAATTTGTATGTTCTCATTTTTTCTATGTAAGTAGAAAATAGAAAATATTCAATTTTGATTTAATGCTGGCCTTCTGCACTTCAAATTTCATAATCAGTTTGTAGTTTTAAAATATTAATGGAATTTTCTTTGAAATGGAGAATGTTATAAGGTGGTTATAAATATCCATCAAATTTATACAGATCCTCTTATACATGTTCTTGTTCCAAATTCTTTCAGGAATGCATGTATGTGTGTAGATATTTCTTGATATACTAAGTAAGAAATTTGAGAGCATGCACAGTGTGTGAGCAGTTGTAAATAAACACATTCTTTAATTGAAAAAATATTTATATTACCATCCAGTATAGTGCTATATTATGCTTCTCTATCTTCTGCTACTGAATTATTTTGTATTGTTCTAATTTTATAGAAGAAACGCAAGCAGACTACCCAGGATGAAGATGCAATCAGTGTGTGTAGCTTTGATTCAAGTGTAAGTATTTGGAACATGGAATTGTTTTATGAAATAGTCCAATTTGTTTTGTTAACATAATGTATTGCTTGCCCTCTCAGTTCAAACAAGTGGAATTCTGTTTCATTTGTTGTGTGTCCTAGTTGTATGATCCAGCTTGAAATCAGCATAGAATAGAATAGAATTCTTTATTGGCCAAGTGTGATTGGACACAAGGAATTTGTCTTGGTGCAAATGCTTTCAGTGTACATGAAAGAAAAGATACATTTGTCAAGAATCAAGAATCTTCAGATACAACACTTTATAATAGTCATAGAGTACAGTAAACAATCAAATCATATTAGGAAACAATATAAATTGTAAGCATATAAGCAACAAAATTATAGTCATATAGTCAAAAGTGGGGGGGGATGAGTGATAAGGAGTGATGAGAAGATTAATAGTAATAGTAATGTAGACTTTGTAAATAGTTGGACAGTGTTGAGGGAATTGTGATAGCATTGTGATGGCATTTGGGAAAAAACTGTCCTTGTGTCTAGTTGTTCTGGTGTGCAGTGCTCTATAACAGTGGTTGCCAACCAGTGGGCTGGGGACCACTGGTGGTCCGCAGGAAAATTTTGGTGGTCTGCAAGAAAATTTTGGTGGTCCGCAGAGAAATATGACCCTCAAAGCACCCCCCAAAACAATTAACCCAGGCTGCACAGGAACACAAAGCTGTGCCCCCTACATGGCCTGCAGGAACACAAGGCTTGTGTCACTTGCATTGTGAACAGCACGAGGTAGTGAGGGGAGGGGGGAAAGGGTGGAGGAGGGGAACTTGCCCCACTCACCCTGTGCACCTCGCCTGGCCACTGGGCTCCTTCTTTCCGCTTCTTTCTTCTTTTGGCTGCATGCAAGGAAAGCAGCAAAAGTCTTTCTTTCTCTCTCCCACGCTCCATCAGCAATGAATCTTTAGGGACTTCTGTTCCTTGTGCTGCTTTCTTTGCATGAAGCAAAAAGTCTCTCTCTCTCTCTCTCTGTCTCTCTCTGTCTCTGTCTCTCTGTCTCTCTCTGTCTCTGTCTCTCTCTCTCTCTCTCTCTCTCATGTTTTTGATGTTTGGTATCCATTTTAGGTCTTGTGATGTAGTAGAACCTAGAAATTTTAACATCTCTACTGTTGATACTGTGTTGTCTAGTATTGTAAGAGGTGGTAGTATGGGAGGGTTTCTCCTAAAGTCTACCACCATTTCTATGGTTTTGAGTGTGTTCAGTTCCAGATTGTTCCAGTTATACCACGGGCAAGTTGTACAACCTTCTGTCTGTATGCAGATTCGTCATTGTCTCGAATGAGACCAATCACTGTTGTAACATCTACAAACTTCAGTATTTTAATAGATGGATCGTTTGAGATGCAATCATTGGTACATAGGGAGAAGAGAAGTGGTGAAAGCACTCAGCCTTGGGGGTGTGTGTGTGTGCTAATTGTACAGGTATCAGATGTGATTCTGCCTAGCTTCACCTGCTGCTTTCTGTCTGTTAGGAGGCTTATGATCTACTTACAAGTGTGTTCAGGTACTCCTAGCTGGATTAGTTTAGTTTTAAGAATGTCTGGAATAATGGTATTGAATGCTGAACTGAGTCTACAAAGAGGACCCTTGCGTAGGTATTTGGAGATTCAAGGTGTTGTAGGATGTCGTGCAGAGCCATATTAACAGCATCATCTGTCGATCTATTTGCTCGGTATGTAAAGTGCATGAGATCTAACAGGAGGTCCAGAAAGGTTTTCAGGTGGGACAGCACTAGCCTTTCAAAGGTTTTCATAACTACAGATGTTAGAGCAACTGGTCTGTAGTCTGTAGGGCTTTTTTGACATTGGGATGATAGTAGAGTGTTTGTAAGTAAGAAGGAACATAGCACAACTCTAGTGATTTATTGAAGATTCGGGTGAAGATGGAGCTCTATGTTGATTATATTTAAATTGCAAAGCTATGTCTTGATATGTTAATGCAAATATGAAGGGTGCAAGCTTGTAAGGCTAAGATGGTATGGTTGGAAAATATATTGTTTGTTTATCAATGTTTATGGTCGCATGACAGTGTTATAATTTTCCCAGCCTCCAGATATATGGATGCTCCAAATTTTAACCACAGCTAATAATTGTAACAGTTGGGGTCCACATATCTGGATAGTACTCAGGAGAGGATGGGCTGCTTTGTAGCATCTGAAGGATAAATAGCTGCTTAAGCAGGGAAAACTAGGAAGAAGGAAGACAAGAATCCATGAAAAGGAAGTTAAGTTGTTGACTATATATAAGAAAGAGTTTTCTAATGTATGCATCACACTGAGTAATAATGCTTTGTTAAAATGATCTTAATTTCTGGCAACTTCTGAGTTCAATGGTTAATCACCAACCATCATCACTATGCACTATTTATTCAAGTTAAGCATCTCTAAGAATGCAGAACAAAGGCAATATTAAATTCAGAACTAGCTAGAGAATGTAAACACGTCCTGTTTTAGATCTCTTTATGACGATGTTTTCCAATTTAGAGTGGCCAGAAATAGCCTGCAATTCAGAAGAATTCAGAATAGAATTCAAAATCAGTTAAAGATGGCTGCTTCACTAACCATGCCACTTGAGGTGAGGAACAGCTGTAAGTGAGCACATTCATGTTAAGTAAGATTCATGACTTCATGGATGTGAGAATAAAATTGTTTTTATCATTAACTTAATTGCGACTCATCAACAGTTGGACTCAACTGAATGAATAACATCATCATCATAACCAAACAATTTAATTTAAAAATTGATTTATGTGTAAATAAAGTTCACAAACACATACATACATAGGATCCATTCAAGTATTCATCAAAAACACTGTATGAGTAAAAAGCAGCTTGTTTCCAAACAGGACATGAATTAGCTAGCATTTTTTTTCTACCAGTTTGCTGTTTGAAGCCACTATCTAATCTGAGAAACAGGTTAAATTTAATAAACTTCCTAAGAATTTTGATAAGTGTATTTTCTTGTACCTAAGTAAACCCAGCATTTCCCCCCTCCCCCATTGTTCTTTTTTGTTTTCAATCAGTAATTTCTGCCTCTCACTTCTGATTTACCAGAGACTCTAGTAAGTTTGCCTTAGCAATTTAATCAAATAAACTAAGGCTTATATGTAATTCTAGACTATAATTGTTCTATATTAGCATACTTGAAATACCCTTTTCTGATTGGTCCACAAATATGGCAATATGATTGGTTCTTCAAGCGACGGTGATTGGTCAACAATTGCCACCTGTGATTGGTCCACCTGAGCAGCGGGGAATTCAAGGAACCGTCATTGGCCGCGAGCAGCCGCTATAAGAAAGGCTGCCACGGCTCCGCAGTAAGACTGATTCCAGGAACCAAATAAAGAGCTGAAAGTCATGCTAGTCTCCAGTCTCTTTTTCCCCGTGATCTAACAATAATGTTCTGCTAAATTATAAAGGAGGAAAAAGTGGTATGAGCATGAAGCTTTTTCATAATGTATTAAATCGTGGCATAGTGTGTATAGGCAGGCAGACTGAATCATAAAATCTGCATATCCTGGAAAATAGGAGTTTTGAGATGATAAATTTTGATTCAGTCAGGTGAAACTATGTACTTTTCAAGGCACTACTTTGACTTAAATCCAAATATTCTAATTCATCTAAGATTTATAGTTCAAAGTACAGTTAACCAATACAAGTAATTTGTAAGGTGTTCAGAAGTTTTTGTGTGGAAATATTTAACTAATAAAACCCTTAATTTGTGTATTCTTTATCAGGTTGTTTTTTTAGAAATCTTACATAAATTCTACAGTTTTATTTTATCTACCCCTTGAAAGATATAAGAGTTATATCTGATACTGTGAAGTAGATATATGCTAAAATATAACCTGCTGAAAGTGAGAGAAGGGAAAGGAAGCAAAAATTGAAATATGCACATAGAACTAGATTGAAAAAGGAGATGCTGGCTTACAATTGATGTTGCTGATAAATTAGAACCCCTTTTAATTAAGAAAGAGTTTATTACTGAGATGTCCTACATAATACTGCAAATTGATTGAACAAATAGTGCATAGATGCAATTTATTAATTGGAATCTACTGTCTTTTTTTAGTACATGACCTATAAGTAGCAAATAAATTTTGAGAAATATTTATGTGACTTACTTACGTTTAGTTTGTGTTGTATTCTCCATATACAAACTTGAATTGGATTTTTGTTGGGTTGATTGAGTAATATGCTACTGTCTCATAATCAAAAATAGTTTTTAATTACATCTGTTAAGTAATCAGAGCAATACTTGTATTGGATGCTTTCTTGTGGAAATTCTTTTCTGCTTTATGTATTTATAAAGTTGAGAGGATAAATAATGCATTGATGATCAGCAGAAAAGACATAAAAGATTTTGTAAATATTGGAGAATTTTGATAATCTATGAGTGGAAATGCTTAAACAGACTAAAATAAAGGAAAATATTAAAATGCTTAGAATATTTGTGTTTTCATTAAATATATTAAGGTTTGTCTCAATTCAGAGATACAAAAATGTGCTGTCAGCCAGAGTTCTTTTTACAGTCCTCTGACTGAGTGGGGGCAAAATGTCCAGTCTTTAGGGGGACATTTATTGGAATTTGGATAAGTTCAGTGCAGAAATGATTTATTATGTTGTGCAGCAATGAGGACAATCATGTTACCCCTTAAACTGTTCTCTACAACCTCCAGGCCTCACTTATTTTGGAAGTCCGACCTTTAAGCTTAAAATCTGGAGTGGTCTTATGTCAACAGAAGTTGCTCTTGACTTAATTTGAAGACTGATTAGTAGTCAATGGTTGGAGCCATATTGCATTTCTGGTTTTAAAATTATAGCTTTCTAGAATCTGAGTTGATGTAAGTTAGCCACTAACTTGCTGAAGTTTCTGTAGTGTTGGAAAACTCTGATGGGGTATTTCATTTACTCACTAATTTCTTCTGTGCTTATTCTGTCCAGAGAATATATTTTGCTCACTCCCTCTGTATTTAAATGTGTCAGTATTAGTTTTCTAAAGAGCAACAGTTCATTAAAGATGAATTTGTATGCAATGCCTATATTTTCCTCCACCTTTCTTGAAATCTCTTCTTTGAACTGTGTCTCATAGTTGCTGATAAGTATCACTAGAGTATCAATCAAATGTTTATTGTCAATGCACAACATGTGTACAATGAAATTGAAAAAAGTATCAGTGCAGAACACATGGTTTCATTACAGGTAATCCTGGGTTACGAGTGCTTCCTTATCGGATATTACAATAAGTTACAATAGCGCCCCCTAGTGTTTATGAAATATTCCTGAAATTACTGCAGAGGCCCTGCAACATTCATCCCATCTATCCCTCCATCAAGCATTTAGTGATGAAAAATGTGGCCCTCCAGGCCTCCTTTCTCATCTCCAGAGCCCTTTTCAAGCCATTTGGCAGCAAAAAATGCAGACCGAAAATGCGTGTGAACAGCTTGAAGAAGGCTTCAGTGATGAAAAAGGAGGCATGGAAGGTCATGTGTGGCCCTCCAGGCCTCTTTTCTTGCTTCCATAGCCCCTTTCAAGCCATTTGTGTGCACTTTCAGTCCACATTTTTCGCCACCATTTTTCGCTTGCAAAGGGCTCTGAAGGTGAGAAAGGAGACCTGGAGGGCCGCATGTGGCCTTCCACACTTCCTTTTTCATCACTGAAGCCTTCTTCAAGCCCTTTGCTGAAGAGAAAGAAGGAAGCAAGCAAAGAAACAGGCTAGAGAGGAAACAGCTCTTCATAAGGTAAGTCACCAGGCGTGGCAGGATGGGGGAGGAAGCAATTGTGGGGACCCTAAAGGAGGGAAAATGAGGTATCTATGGGTTGGGGGAGGCCTTTGGTGGTCTGAGATAGGTGGCCTGTTCCATTACTAGGCCCCCATGGCCTTTCCCATCCCGAGATATCTCATGTTCACTTAACGAGACATGCATTTTGATTAGTGAATGCTTGGGGGAAAGGAGAGAGTGAATGTATTCATTATACGAGATTCACTCCTACAAATCCTCAGGTTACAAATAGAATGGGCATGCTCCATTACATTAGTAACTTGAGAACTACCTGTATTTTATATTCTAAAAAGGACTATTTCTGCTCCTGTGTGGACTACCACTTTAATGGGGATGCTCTGCCCTGAAGTGGTTAGTTGCTGTTCTTAAAGAATAGTTCTTCAGTTTTATAAAGTTCCAAATAAATATATTGAATCATGTCACATTGTTTTAATAATGGAAATATCACAAGGTAAATATCTGATATTTTAAATTCTTTTTGTTTCAAATACTATTTTTCTTGATTCTCAAAATAGTCAATATTTAAAGGATAACAGTATATTAATTATATATTGCATCATTATTAAAGCAATATATTAATGTCATAATGAATATTAAGACTAAAAAATCCAATTTTAAAAGTTTATTTGGGAAGTTTAAATAATTTAAGATCTTGAGAACTCAACCTACTGCCCTTACAGGTCTCTTGATGAGGAGTTGTGGAAATGGTAGCTCAGTAATATGGAGGTTGCTTGGTTTGATGAAAGGGTTCACAGTGCCTTAATATTATGCTTGTTTACTTGGCATGTATTAAAAGTAGATTAACTATATTGACTTGATTATAAACTCTGAATCCAGATGAATACTATCCTGCTGTGATACAAATTAAAGGCAGCTATGCATAATTCATCAGTGTATATCCTCTTTATTTTTTGCAGTTCTGTTTACCTCAGTTCAGCAACACATTCAGTTTACATTGATAAAAACTGTAATAATCTGTTCTGTGGTGATTAGAAATTCTTACCATTTAGCAGGCAAGAATGCTCATAAGTAAGCATTTAAGGCTGAAACAATGATTAAAAAATGAGAAAGATAATATTGATACTTTTAATAGTTAGGTTACAGGTATAGTGACAAGGGTTACTATTGATATTACTAGTGTTGAATAAACTAAAATAAGAGAAAAAAGGGTGTTCATGTAAAGTGGTAGTGGAAACAGTCTCTGGGATCAGAGGTTTTAATCTAATGTCCCATTTTTTAAAAGGACTACCTAGTTACAGGAAAAAGAAGGCTCAGCAGCGTGTTATTTTCTCCATTTATGTGTGGGAGGGGCATTTTAATGGTGGGGATGGAGTAAGCAATCTCTGGGACAAACCAATAACATTATCACAAATCTCTTGATGAGAAAAAAGGTATAACTACTCTTTTAAAATGCAATTTGAAGAATTAGGTCTCACTTGGTCTGAAGATTAACTGAGCATCACTATGTGCTTACCTTTTTAAAAATTAGAGCTGCCTTCATATTTCTTATTGTACATCGATAATCTAGCCATGTAACAAGTATTTAATAATGCTTATTGCCTTTTGTAGAAAGACTAAAAATGGGGCATATGGCTAGTCCTCACTTAATGACCCCAATTGGGACTGGCAACTCCACCATTAAGTAATGTGGTCATTAAATGAAACCTCTACTTAACAATGGCAATTCCAGCACTCCTGGTTATGGTTGTGAAAAAAGATATCACATGCCCATGACTTGCAACCTCCTGCCAACTTCCCCATTGATTTTGCTTATCAGAAGCTGGTAGGTCACAAATGGTGATAATGAGACTGTGGGATTCCGTGACTGTTGTCAATGTATCAAGGTTGCTCAGTGTCCTAATTGTGATCATGTGACTGCAGAGATGCTGCAGTGGTTGTAAGCAAGAGGATCTGTCATAAATAACTTTTTACAACATTGTCATAAATTCAATTGCTAAACAAATGGTCTAAATGAGGATTATCTGTATAATCTTGAAAACTAGCTTCCTAGTTGGTGTACTCATATCCCTTTTAGCTCATTAGATTGTTATTGTGTTCTTTTATGTTGCTCCCATTTACATGTCAGTGGAGACTGAGTTAAAAACCTGTACAAATTGTCTGTTTAATTAAACATGCTAAAAATTGAATGTAATACAATTAATTTCTGTTGTATTTGTTTGGAAAATGAACGTGCAATATTTAGTCTATTTTTATACATCAGTCGTGGCTGTAGGAGAAGTGCTGGCAAATTTTAACCTTTGTTATATTAGCCAGAGTGGTTTTATATGGTTAAAACACTGTACTGTATTAAAATACTGTATTTTTCTTCAATGTGTATGGAATATAGTTGTCTGTGACATAAAATAAGGAATATCATTCTGAATGTGTATTTTTGGCACCACAAATCTTGAGAATATATCATAAATGCCTGTTGTAGCAGACATTGAACAATGAATACTCTTGATGTTTTATTCTGACCTGGTGTAATAATATTAAGTGATTAGAAATGTTATTAGTTGGGGGTTATGAATTCTGTGTATGGAATTATTCTGGATCACATACACATGCACCTACTGTTTGGCAGCATGGATTCTGCATGGATTTTGATAGCTTTAAAGACTAACCCTGAATTTGGAGAGGCTATGAGAAATTCAATTTTGCTGACTATTCTTTATATCTAATTAAAGCTAATAAAATGTAATTGCCAAATTCTAGGAAGCTTATATTCAGATGATAAGAAGGGATTAACCACAGCTCTGATTACTGGACTTGAGATAATGAAAAATATATTGTTGCTGCTTTTATTATTTGATTTTAATTTAAAATTGATACCCAGTATGGGTGGAAAGGATGCAGACCTCAAGCTGTAGCTCTCTATGTTCATGAATAATGCATACCAGTCTAGTTACAAAAGAGCAGGCCAATGTTAATCTGGATTCAGAATGGATAATAAAGTCAGTGTGTCTAATCTATTTGTAATCCTGTCTGAGGACAATCTACATTGATAATATTACCCTCTGTTGCTTATATATCAGAAGAATATGGCCTGGTGAAATGCTGAAACTGAAAATAGGATTATGCATGTTTATTCTTTCCCCCTTCAAATCTTTATAACAATCTGGAAGTATAACTTGTTTTAAACTAGAAATTAGAGTGTAGTAATAAAATAAATAGTAATATTTGAAGATTGGAAGAAATCACATTTCCCAAGTTTCATAAGTGAACAAGAGATTGGGATGAGGATCTTTCCAAAGTTAATTATACGTAGTCCTCACTTAACAATCCTAATTGGGATAAGCAATTCCATTGCTAAGCAAAATGGCTTGTCAAGCAAAACATCACATAACTGTCTTGTTTAGTGTCAGTAGTTCCAGAGTCCCTGTTGCTGTTGTTAAGCAAATCCCAAGCAGTACTTAATTACCCTGATCCATGTCATCCTACCCCCAGTCTCAGTTCTTCCAAGGCAAGTGACTGCCTTCCCTTCAACTTCCCAGATCCACCTATCTACCTCCCATCTTTTGGCCTCTTTGTGCAACATGGCTGAGATGACGAGGCCATTTATGCCTCCCTCACTGATCACTCCCATTCTCTCTATCTTCTTTCTTGGCGTGATGGTCATGTTCTCCCTCCCCTCTGCCACTCCACGATCATCCTCAATCATTCATAAATATCTCCTCTTATCAAGGCAGACAAATCATAATGTCCATTCTCTCTCCTCTTTTGTTCTCCCATTAGAAAGATATAGTTCTGTAGAGTAGACCGCTTCCCAATTTTCAGACACACTTCTACTTCTCCAAGATGGTTTCTCTCTGAGTCTTTCCTCACCAGCTGTTGTGCTAGAATAGAAAGGGTGAACATTCTTTCTTTACATGTGAGTTGAATTTTAATATGAAATTTAGTTTTGAAATATAATCAATGCTCAAGGTACAAAAAGGAGCTAATTTAAAAAGTATAAAAAAGATTAAAAGAGCAAGAAAATGAATTCCAAATAGGTCAGTTTGACTAATGATGAATTTACCTTTTTGAAACATTTTGGATTTCAAACATGAATTTCAGTGAGAATGGTCTGAGGCAGAACATCTAGGGCTTTGTCTTTGCATGTTAGGCAGAGTGTTATTCAGGTAGTCCTCAATTTATGACCAGAATTGAGTCCAAAATTTCTGTTGCTAAGCAAAACATTAATTAAATGAATTGTGCCCCATTTTCAGCTTCTCTTGCCACAGTTATTAAGTGAATCACTATACTTTTAAATTAGTAACACAATTGTTATGTGAATCTGGTTTCCCCACTGACTTTGCTTGTGAGAAGATCACAGAAAGTGATCACATGACCCTGGGACACTGCAACTATCATAACTATGAATCAGTTACCTAGCATTCAAATTTTATCACATGACCATAGGGATACAGCAATGGTTGTAAATGTGAAAAGTGGTCATGTCACTTTTTCAATGCTGTTGTAAGTTTGAACTGTCACTAAACAAACTGTTGTAAATCGAGGATTACCTGTACTTTTGCTGGAGAACTCTACCTCCAAAAAGAAAAGCAAGACAGCAGATGGAACCATGAAGATGTTCTAATTTGTAGAGGAGAGACTGAGATTGATCAGCTGGCTGAGCCTTCTTCTCTTAGAGATTCTAAATCTGTAGGCGAACTGTTAAAGGGCTGGAAGCATAGAATTTTTACATAACTTTTAATCTATTCACATAAAGGCTGTCATAATACTACAGCCTTTAAAAAGAAATCCAGTATATTCTCCCATGAACTGTTCAGAGCATCCAGAGATGGGAGGTGCTTCAGTCTCTTCTGGAAAGGCTGGGCTTAAAAC
>BHFT01056443.1:0-34106 GCA_004320025.1 Laticauda laticaudata
CCAGTAGTGAGAGTGCTTCAGTCTCTTCCTAGTTAGGCTGGGCTTAATTGTGAGGACGCTCCTCCTCCACGGGCTAGTTCCCCAGTTTAGCTCAGCTTTCTAGAACAGGCAGCTCTCTTTGGCCGAAGTAGAACACGTTGGCATTACAGAGATTTAGCAGACCCAGGTTTGGTATGGCAAATTCCTTTTGTTATCGAGAAACCCAGTAGCTCTCATGCGCTCTTTTACATTTCATTCAGGCCGTCGGGCTCGCGTAAAATGCCCTCCGAGAATGATCGCCTGTGCTTCAAATTTCAATTGAGGTGCAACAAGCCTTCCAAAAACTGCAAAACAAGAAAGCTCTTCTTTTTACGAAGTTGTCTTGTACAAGCTCCGAACAATGAAGCCGCAGACAGAGGCTAGCTTCCCTCTGCCGAATACCTTAAGGGCAGAAACTTAGAGCTTTCTGTACCCTTCCCGCCTGAGTGTTTGTCTGTGGTAGACAGGACAGTAGAACAAAATATGCCATGCGGTGGCCACCATTTTATCCAGCCGAGTGGTGATTACATCGTTTTCTCATTATGTTTGACTGTGAAGACTTTTCACCTGCCACGGTTTCCCTTCCTGGGGACCTTGGGGGACAGGCTTCACTACCCCAGTTTCTTCTGGGTGGATAGAGAATTTTCTGGACAGTTGGCACAGCCTCAACAGCAACCCGAATTGTAAGCAGCTTAACTGTGTGCATTAGTGTTAACGCCTATGGCAGGTTACCAGTTGCAGACCTTTTTTCTTTTAATTCAGGGAACTGTGCTACAGGGGGGTGTTCTGCAGCTAAATTGGAATTCATTCTAAATTGTGTTTAGAATTGGTTTTTCATTCAAAAAATTTTTTAATTCAATTTGTTTTTTTTAAATCTTCTCATTGGCGACAATTGAAAGAAGTTGTATCTAATTTTTTTGGGTGGGACCAGAAGCAGGAGTTTTTCAATACCTTCCAACATATTAAAAATAAAACGTATACCCTACAGAGCATTGCAAAAAAAAAAACATAAAGGGACAACATATGGAAGGGATCCCCTGCCCCCTTGAGGTGAGCAAGGCCCCTTAGTGTGCAGCCACCATATCTTCACAACCTTCTTTTAATATTGAGCTTGATAAACAATCGAGTAATGGCAAAGCGGCCTTCGTGAATACCTTGTTCATTATGATACTCCTCAGCAACGCTGCAATATTAAAAGAAGGTTGTGAGATTCAGAGATCAATTTCAAGGGCCGGTGGCTACGGGATACGATCCACAGGCAGCCCTCCAAAGCGCCCGCAGAGGCAGCTTGAAAAGATGCATTTGCAGACGCCACTTCTAGGCCTTAGAAAATCAACGTGAAAAGCGTACCAGGGAAAACGGACAGGCCCGCATCATCATCATGATATTCCGTCGACCTAACAAGCCGCTCAGGCCCAAGCTCCTTTGTCTAGGAGGCCCATCCAATGTGCTGCCCCAAGGAGGGTCCTGGAGGCAACATTTTACTCCCCAATGAGCAGCTGGCCTCGTCAGGGGAGAAAGGGAACCTTGAGGGAGGAGATCTCCTCGCAGTCCCTTATGAGGGTCGCATGGAAGTATTGCAAATTCAAAGAGGGCATAACAGTAGTGTACAAGCAAGCCGTTTTCATTGCCAGCTGTCACCGACCATTCCCACAGCTTTGTGATCTGCTGGTTTCCCTTGCTCATAGGTGTTCTTTATTGGGATCAAATTTCCCTCAGGTACCCCTGAATGGGTGTCTCTCATATTCCCACCAGACTATGCCCCACCATGGGCCTTGCTCGAGATGACCTGGGAGACAAATTTGATGTGGAATTGAACTACATGGAAAGGGAGGGAGTCAATTCACACCAATAGACCAGGGCTTTCAGAGGTGTTGAGCCCATTGGTAGGCAAGTGTGTGGATGTCTGTTTATCAACGTTGAGTGCCTCACTCGTTGACCAACCTGTATTTACAGACTGTGTTTTGCGCCCACTTATTGATAAATCTTGTGTTACAAGGCTAGAACACAGGGCGTATCCTTCTGGCAAAAGTGAACCCTCCCCCCAGCAACTGAGATTCCAACGGGTAAGCAGAGGTATCCAATATGTCTCACCAAACCTCTGGTCAGTTGGAAGTGGAACAATAATTCCCGTCCTCATATGTTTTCGTGACGCTAGTACAGAAGCAGCAGGCATTGCTCCTATCAAGTGTTCTAATTACCCTTGCACATCCATATGGAGGAATATGACTTAAGAAAATTTTAATTTGGCACCCGAGTTGTGGTCCACAACTTCCTCAATACTTTTCTTGCAAAGTGGAATGAACCGATAATTTGTGTCCTGGCCATTCCTCTTCCTCAAGTCCCAGGGAGGCAGAGAATGACCTGAAGCCTAAGAGAGAAGAGGGTCGTTAATGCTGTAGCAATATCACGTAAAAGGGCACACGATTTTGGATTGCATGAGACATTAGGACAGGCAATTAGCCATCATCATTTTATCTATACTAGACGTCCCTTAGATTGTCATAAGCTACTAGAGGAGATTTATTTCCACTTCTTTCTAATATAGGGCACACCAAGACATTTGTCGCTGATTGCTGCTGCAGAATTCTTATTGTGCACGCACACATATTACACGCATATAAATTTCTATATAACAGGCACATCGCCTCTCAAAGTACTACATGCAGGTATACTACTCTGACTCAGACAGTTTGGCAAGAGCCACACTGATAACATAATAGTGAGCATGGGCTATTGGGCCTCAGTCCATTTTCGGCGGACAAGTACTATTGTATTGGCAGCGTCTTGACTCCAGCCTCCTAATGAATCGAGGAGCAAAAAACGATTCCTGCCCTCTCTTTTCGAAAATCAGAATCCAGAACTTTTCTAGTCTATATCGAACAAGGCTTCTTTCATTCCCTTCTCTATCCCAGGTACACTATTAGCCAAGATATCAGGTACATCAGGATTGTAGGCAACGGTCAGACCGAATTTGGGTAGAATATGCGGAGGGAGCTCAACTAGAAGCAGGTTTTTACTGCGTTCGGAACCAGCATTTTCATGGGTCAGGAACATAGGGACTACCAGGCTATTCGAGTGGTGCACCTAAAATTATTTTGCCTGACAATGGGACTCCTCTATTTCTGATGCATGATTCAGGGACACTATCAGCTTCGGCCTTGGCTCTAGAATTTCCAGTCCATTCTCCTACCAAATTTTTTTGTGATTAGGATGCCCAACTTTCCAGGGGATTCACCAAGGGAAACAGTTTCTCATGGCAAAAAAGTCGGTTATAACACACTTATGAATCTAGGCCATTCATAGACCAACCCCACACCTTTGTTTGGTTTTTTAACCTTCTTTATTATTTTTTTCCCAACGTGGCCGCTAAAAAGTACATTTCTCTAAAGTGCCGAGGGAGGTCAGAGGCTTTCAGTTAAGTTTGTCATCTTCATGGTGTCGCAAAGCTTTGGTGTGGGAATTATGTGAGGGCAATTTTGGACCTTTAAACGCCTGAACCGTCCTAGGACTATGTGTGAGAAATTTAAGAATGACCCACTCTACAATTCATCTTGCTTAGCATCAACTGGGTGATGTGCTTCTATAGATTCATGGAGGCATATTTACACATACCATTAGGGCCTTCCCACACTAAATTTCTCAGGTTCTGCTACAACAACTTACCTTTATGCATACATTGCTCTCCCATTGCTAGCGATCAGCCCCAGATCTTTTACTAAGTTGTTGGCTGCCCTGGGGAGGCCAGCTTCCTTCAAGACATTTGGATGAATCTCTTGCTACTGCTCTTCCGTATCAACAGCCCAAGCCAGGACTTTTACTCGATTCTTCTACTAGTTGAGAGACCCTTTGGACACAGGCATTGGTTTTTTATTCATTGCGGTAAAGTCATTAATTCATCCTTGACCATATACCCAGTGAGATATACACCTTCGAGGGCCATTATTGAGTACGTGGAGGCAGAGGTCTTCTTGCCCCAAACAGGGCAGGGAGGCATCGGGGACTGGCACAGGAGATCAGAACTTAAAATGGGTACACTAGCTCCGTATCTCAATTACTGGAAGATTAATTTCTTGATTTCATTTCCTTGGGTTTGGGTTTTATTACAAGACTTGCAATGGTTCCTGTTGCTATACCAGCACTCCTGGAAGAAACACGCCAAATTGTGGTCATAGTTCCACCAAATGTTGAGATCTGCGGATGGGTTGGACAGTCTAAATGAGTTCAACAAAGCGATTCTCTCTTCAAGGGTCCATCCCCCAGATCATCAAGAATCATGACCCAGACGAGGGATATGGACGATGGGAGTTCACTATCTTTTTCACAACGAGCGCAAAAAGGTCTTTGGGACTGCCCTAGAGAAGTCTGACACCTAGGTTAGACCTGAGGAGCGTCCACCTGCCGTTCTGACCAAAGCTCTGTCCAAACACGTCCTATGTACTTAACTAGACTACATTCACAATACACAAAGCGTCCATAATACAAGTGGTCGGGCATCAATCAATCAGTCGATGAAAAGAAGCCAGAAGATTGTGTCCTATGGAAAACGATTCGAGGGCACATCTCCTCTCCTCGTTCAAGCAGAATCCAATATACTCAGAACTCGGCAACGTCCAGTTTAGATGGCCTTAGCAGGCCATGATTGACCAATCCGAGTGGGGCACCTGGATCCACAAGATCGCTTTCGAGGGGCAGGCCATATTGGGTCAACTGGTATGGACCTGTTTGCTTCCCCCTACAATGACCCTACTACTGTGGTTCATTTTTCAATACCCATTGTCAGGGGGCGGCAGAAGACATCAATGCCTGTCAGGGCGGTGCTCCCATCATAAATCCCAAACAGAGAAATACTTAGGGACTCTTTACATGGTTAGAGAAAGTTACTCTTTTACGGAATGAATGGATAGCAGCCATGAGAATTGCTGAAGTCTGCAGAAATTAGGCGCGTATAGTTCACTTTGTACTAAAGTGTGGAAGTGTTTCCCCCCTATAGTTCAGATGAAACTTCTCCAAATTTAGATTGTTGAATCATGTCATGTTGTGGTCCTATATCAGCTGTCCGATCTACCAAGTGATCGATAGAGACGACTTGTCCATTGACTTCGGAGCCATTATTTGATAACGGGTTGCAGTTGCGCAGATAGAACAAAGAAAGGCTAAGCGAGAAATAGAAACTAACTCTGATGTATGCTTTCCCCCCCCATTTACAACAACAGAAAATGTGTAACACCTCCAGCTCACTTCCCAGACTCATTCCCGGTCCTCCCTCCCCCGTTTCTATATGACAGCCGAAAGATGCAAAGCGATAGTAGAAGATCTTGAAGGCTGATAGCCCTCCTCTGTTGCTGGCCTCCTGGACTGCTATATGTGTTTCCACCCCTCCCCTTGATTCTCAAACTGATCCAGAAGCTTGTGGAGGATAGGGTAGAATTGTTGTTAGTGGCTCCTTAGTGGCCACGGTGCACATGATTTGCGGACCTGAGGGACCTGTCAATGGAACTGCTATGGAGGATCCCATCGTCGGTCGTCTAGCTGTCTCAAGGTCCAGTTCTACATCCAGACCCGCAATGGCTCGACCGAGCCATATGGAAATTGAGCAGCGACGTCTGAGAGGCTAACACATTTCCAATCAGGTCATTCACACCATACAAGCGGCTAGACGTCCTGCGACAAACCGTATCTACGATGCCACCTGGTCCATCTTCTGCCATTGGTTTATGAAGTCTCAGATTGACCCCACTTTTCCATCTGTAGCACAACTATTGGACTTTTTGCAGGAGGGCCTGAACAAGGGTCTATCACCAAATACCCTGCAGACAAGTGGTGGCCCTAGCTTCGGCATCCCTTGGGGGGATCTCACCTCCATTTCCCATCATCAATGCATTTACAGTTTCCTCCACGGTTCTAGGAACTTGCGGCCCCCTGTAGTACACCATGACCCGACTTGGGATTTCGACAAGGTGTTAACGGAACTTACTACCAGTCCTTTAGAACCCCTAAGGACCATGGCCCTCCGTTTTCTAACTTATAAAGTTGTCTTCTTAACTGCAATCACATCAGCACGGAGAATCTCCGAACTGGCAGCCTTATCTCTGCGAAAGGATCTCTGTATCTCCCATTCAGACAGTTATCCTTAGACCAGACCCAACCTTTACTCCAAAAATGAATTCAGCATTTCACAGAACACAAGAGCTGATGCTCCCAAATTTTTGTCCAGTTCCATCTCACAGACTCGAACGCCAATGGCATCGTCTGGACGTCAGAAGGGCTCTACGCATATACCTAGATCACACGGCACCCTTTAGGAAAACAGAGGTCTTCGTGTCTTTTCAGCTTAACACTCTCTGACGCAAAGTTTCCTCTTTCACCATTGGCAGGTGGTTGAGGGCCACAATCTCTCAGTCATATGATTCCTACTTGCTACCTGTACCCAAAAGCATAACAGCTCATTCCACCAGGAGTGCAGCAACATCAGCAGCATGGGCCACGCAAGCGACAATAGAGGAGATTTGTTGAGCGGCAACCTGGGCTTCACCCTCGCCATTTATTAGGAATTATAAAATCGATGTCTTTGTATCCGCTGAGGCTTCATTTGGTAGGAGGATCTTGCAATGAATTCACACAGACTTGGAGAGGACATCAATCCAGATGGAGTCCCTTCTTTAGGACAGTTCCAAGCTTTGGTATGTCCCACTAATGGATGCTCTGAACAGCTCATGGGAGAAAGGCGTTGGTACTTACCTGATATGCTTGTTCTCTGTGAGCTGTGAAATGCATCCAGCCCCACCCATTTCTGTCTGGTGGGGGTCTACTCTGGCCAAAGGTCTTAGATAGGATGAAGCATAGAAGGGGTCATCTCTTCAGCTTTGCAAAAACTGGGGACGCTAAGGAGGATCCCCGTGGAGGAGGAGGAGCATCCTCACAATTCATCCCAGCCTAACTAGCAAGAGGCTAAAGCACCTCCCACTTCTGGATGCTCTTCACAACTCACAGAGAATGGGTGTATCAAGTAAGTACCAACGCCCTATTTCATAAGAAGATGCTATGAGTCATAGGGAGTTGACAGGGGGAGTGACAGAGTTCAAATATATACTAAGTACATTCAGAATCTACTAACTAATGCTTTGTTTTGTGTGGTCTTTGTTATTTATAGTTTTTAAGACTGTGGCAGGGCTTTTAAAACTATACAGAAAACTGTAGGTGTTTTATATATTAGAATTATATTTTAATAATAGTTTTTTTCTTTTTGACAGTCCAATGAGATTCAGTCCAAGTTTGTAGAGAATGCCTGGCTTGTGCCTTATCAAACAAACTAAAAATGATCAAAATAGCATTGCCATCTTTTTTGGTAACATACATATAGGATTTTGTTTTATTCTTGTGGTACAGACCTGTAATTTCTGTACAAGGTATTTTATTACCTTGCCACAAAATATAATTATGATAATTTTTTATTTTATTTCCTTAACTTTTTCTTTGTAGGCAAAGCCTTATCTTGCCCTGCTTGAAAACAAGTCAGTCTTATGCCCCCTAAACATATTTTTATTGTAATTATGTCAAGTCTGGACCTTTTAATGTTCCAGGTTAAACTCCAATATTTATATTTAATAACAGAATAACAAAGAATGACAGAATAACAAAGTTGGAAGGGACCTTAGAGTCTCTGCTCAAGCAGATCCTACATCATTCCAGGCATGTGGCTGTCTAGTCTCTTCTTAAAAGCCTACATGATTTTCTTAGGGATGCAGTTCCTAAAGTGCACAATGAAAACTTAATAAAAGGATATCTTCTTTGTGCTTTCTGGATCTTACAGAATGTGCAGTAGAGCAGTAATTGTCACATTATATTGACACTGGCTTCTAAAGGATAACTATTTAAAGTATCACTCCTTGTGTTGTATCCTTGGAATGAATAAATTTGATCTACTGATCCAGTTGCCTTAGATACTGAAACTTTAAGTTGCTTAATTAAAATGGGCAAAGATTCTGTGGATTTGAGGTTTCACATGGAGAGGATGAGTCACACAGTGTAGCAGATTTTGTAGTGCACGCCCAGAAAGGAATACAAAACATTGTGTTCTATTGGTAACACAGTGATGACAGTCCAAGGGTGATCTCAGACTTGTGTGTGTGTGTGTGTGTGTGTGTGTGTGTGTGTGTGTGTACTCCGAAAAATAGGCCTTGTGCGGAAAATGCAAGGTCCCAGAGGCAAATAGAAACTGAAATAAATCTAAGACTTATGTGAAAATAATATTCATCTGACTGTGAAAAATGGCTGAAGTAAATATTCTGTTTAGATTAGCTCTTGTAGGCTTCCTTGAGAAAAACTGCATCTTTTCATGGTGTTGCATGCTTGCTATATATACACTATGTCATCCCTCGCATATGGAATTTTATAAGGCTTCCACTACCACCATCACTATCCATCTTGAGGGTGAGGGAATTTCTTTGCTTTTATACAATGCAAATCCTGTCTGGTACTTTCCATTACACTAGCCACCAGGAGACAAGTATTATGATCCATTTCATTCTACATGTAGTTCTGGATATATGACCACAATCGGGTCCATAATTTCAGTTGCTAAGTAAGACAATGAATTTTGTCCCATTTTACAATCTTTTTTGCCACAGTTGTTAAGTGAATCACTGCAATTGTTAAGATAGTAACATGGTTGTTAAGTGAATCTGGCTTTCCTATTGTCTTTGCTTGTCAGGAAATTGCAAAAGGTATTACATGACTCCGGGACATAATAATCATAATTATAAACCAGGTGCCAAATCTATGAATTTTGATCATGTGACCATGAGGATGCTGCAACAGTCATAAGTCATTATTTTCTGTGCTATTGTAACTTTAAATGGTCATTAAACTAATAGTTGTAAGTAGACTACCTATACCTGGGAATAGTACCTGTAACAGGGACATCACATAATGTAACATCTGAGGGCTTAAGGAAAGGTGAGCTGTATGTACCAATAGTTACTATATAACTCACTGAGAGTGCCATATTTAGGATTTGGATAGCTGCTAAAGCTGAGCCACTATTTATAGTCATCTGAAGCACAAAAGTCCCCGAGTTCAATTCCTAGGAATAACATCTGGCTGCCTTTGCCTAACAAGTCTTATATAGGACAAAATGGATCATGTGGTGCCTCCTGGTTGTCAATACATCTAATAGGATGAGATAGGAGAGAAAAATTGCCAAAGAATATGTCTTGTAATTGGGTTGATTGTCATGCCAATTTACACTTGTATTTAGTTTTTTTCTACCTCTGTTCTGACTGTTTCTCACTTGCCTCATTCCCCTTGGGGCATGCATGTACCAAGGAACTAGCCAACTTTACTGAGCATCAACCTCAACAATATATCTCGGTGTTCCTAGATACTATATTGATAATTTCTTAAAATGTCTGAAAGCAGATTGTGAATTAACATGAAAATTTTCTATTCAGAGAAATCCACAATTTTTATTATGCATGACCAAGCTCTTGGGTATATATGGAGTAATTTATGCACAGGAAGTACTTCTACCCACAGCTCTCATATATTCTTCCCATTCTCAACATTTTTAAGAAAGCACTAAACCCTTTTAATTAGCACCAAACCAGTCCTCATTAATAACATGAAATTAAGCAATAGTAGACATCCTTTTTAAGTGTTAAATGATTAGTAAAAATATTTCTTTTTCAATTTGAGATTAATCACTTGAGTATGGAGATGCTGACTTCTAGAATCATTACCTTTTAGCTAATTGCATGTAATGCCCGTTGGGAATACAACATTCTCCAGAATGGTTTTGACAGGATCCATGCATGGGAAGTATTCAGCTCTGTTTGGCTATAGACTGAACAGAAAAACTGAAGACACACCTCTTGTGGGCCACTGTCCCAAATTCTTCTATTCAGTCTTGACTGAGATGTCTGCTATATTGCTCCTCTATACTTTTTAGATAGAGGGGTGTTGGCAGTGTTTTATTTAGATTTTTTATTTTGGACTAACCACACAACAGTCCTTAAGGGATGAATTGCACCACAGGTTTCTCAACATTCTCGGTGCTTACTACAATCATAAGCCTCGGTTCTTTGCCTATCAACTTTATAAGGAAGGCCACAGCGACTGCCCTGATCTTTCAAAGATCTCTCCCAAAGACCTAGAAAAGGAATTTGGGAGCATCGCAGAGACTTTTGCCGGCTGGGCAGCCTGCCCATTTAAGGGAGTGCTAAACAGCCTGAGCATGGTTGGCACTTTAATCAGGAATAACACCGAACGCCTTCGTGCCAAACAGCTGACGGAGAGATGGCTCAGATCGAAATCAGAAGGCTCCCCGATCGAAAAGCCTGTCAGACAGCCTGCCTAAATAAGGGAGTGCTGTCTAAGCAGAGCTGCAGTGCTAGTCATAACGAGGTTCCAGCAATGGTAAAATCAATACAGCAATGGTTAAAATTGGCAGGAGCGCCATTTTGTAAAAGCAGCCATTTTCTAGCCAAATCTAGTGTGCCTCACGACTCGAACTGTACTGCTCATAGACAGTTAACCTTGAAAGATTCTGGTTATTAAGCTATTTAATTGTTTTGAAATTGGCGGAATTCTGTCCTGAGGGGCAGAGCCTCAGAAAAAGACAAGATGTTTTTTTCCTCAGTTTTTCTACTCTTGACTTATTAATAGTGGCTTTCTTAAAGGATTTAATAAGATGCATTACAATTAATTATTTTTTCTATTTTTATTTGATATAGTCAGAATACTGTTACAGTCATTTATAGACATTATGGAGGAATCTTCCAACACGCTGCCTCCACAACAGATTGCTTCCACTCAGCAGAAAGGTAGGGTAAAAGAACCTGTAAGACTAAAGGATCAGTTCAGGAGGCAGCTGACAAAATCAGGGCCAGGGCCACGGTCAGGGCCAGTGCTAACAGGAAAACCAAAGCTGATGAGCAGGCTGAGCGTAGACTACATAATGCGTTGGTAAAGCTAGTAAAAAAGAATTCAAAAGAACAAATGAAGTCGCTGTAATTAAGTCCTCCTAAGGATGATCACACAAGTCAGTCAGTTCTCTCCCAAGTGGGATCAGACATGGATAATTTGGGCCAAATAGGAGGACTCTGAACTACCAGGGTGTTCTTTCTGGAGTAATCCAGTACCAATGGCTCCTCCTTTACCTAGACCAGTGCCAATGCAACACCCTGAAATAGGAGGGCAGTTAATGCCACTGGTTGTCCAGCAGTGGTTTACACAACTTTTTGTTCAGGGTATGATGGGGGGGACTTCAGATGAACATTCCAATTCAGGCAAAGTCTACAGTAGGTCTCTCCCATTGTAGGAAACATTCCCATCCCCCTAGATAGACTTTTATGACTAAAATATGTTCTCCTGCTACATCAGAGGATGAACAATCCAATTATTCAGTAGAAGAAGGAGAAATAGAATCTCTGTCTGAAGAGGAGACAGAACGAGAGATATCAGATACCAAAGGCCTATTTAAACCACATTTGTTTAAAGCATTATTAGCCAAGGCCAAGAACGCAACCAGCCTAGAACTGAACAAAGAGACACCTTGTGTTACTCACAAAACAGGGGGCAATGAAGCTCTTTTCATGGACCCAAAAGTGGAAGCGGAAGTTACCCCTTCCTACAAAATATTCTTTAAAATGGTGCAGAGACAATTAGAATTTCCCAGTTTGGATCCTGAGGTAACTGCATTTGACAAAAAATTTACAATATAGACACACCCTTAACAGCAACTTGGCAGCTACCCAAGGTTGACAACCCGGTTCTAGCTTTAACATCTTCTTCAACTACTCTCAACGATAAAGATGATGTCCTAAAAGGAGAGGACAAAAAGTCTGATTTAATGTGGCAAAAGACACTCCAGGCAGCTGCATGGGCAGTCAAAACTGCCACAGCGGCATCTTTTTTCACTGGGGCTGCTGTGATATGGCTAAGACAAATACAGCATCAGGTACCAATAGACAATATAAGAGCCAACTTAGACTTTAACAAAGTTATTGCTGCCTCAGAATATATGGCAGATGCAACTTTGAACTCTGTTAAATTCGCCTCAGGGGCCATGTCTTTGACGGTAGCAGCTCGCAGGTTACTCTGGCTCAGGTATCGGCAGGCCAACACCAAGAAGAAATGAAAGCTGGCATCTGCACCATACAAAGGTGGAAAGCTATTTGGTGTACCCCTAGATCCTGTTCTTGTAGAATCATGGGATAAATGTAAGATATTGCCGACAGTCTTAAAGCAGACAGAACAAATTCTCACCCTATTACAGATGTTCCTTTCACGCACCTTTGTATAGGTCTACCAGCCAAAGAAGTCAAGCAAACTTCGGCCAGAGGCAAGATTTTGAACAGACTCAAGGGAACCGCTACAAGGCAACCACAGACCAAATGGTCATTCCATGGTTCATCGAACAGACTGTTCCAAAAATACAGATAGGCACTTGGAAGCTGCTGTTGGTGGTAGATTGCAAAGTTTTGCAGACCAGTAGGAGCAAGCAACCTCGGATCTTTGGGTTGGACAGACAATAAGGGAAGGTCTGGCACTTGAATTTTGAGCCAGGCCCCCGAAATTTTTTATCAGGTGTCTGGTATCTTCAAATGTACACAAAAGGAGAAAGGAGAAAGATGGAGGAAGCAATTCAGCACCTCCTAACAATCCAAGCAGTGGAAGCAGTCCCAGAGGAGGAACAAGGACAAGGCTTCTACTCTATTATTTGTTGTTCCCAAATCATCAAATGGATGGAGGGCTATTTTAAACATGAAAAGAGCAAACTCTTTTATTATTTATCATAGGTTCAAGATGCACATGCTTCAATCTGTTTTGAAGAACATGAGACATGGGGACTATTTAGTTTCAATTGAACTTACCAAAGCGTATCTGCATATTCCAATCTTACCTGACCACTGCAAGTATTTAAGATTTTGTTATGCAGGTCGACACTTTCAGTATAGATCACTTCCCTTTGGGTTGGCGTCTGAACCCAGGACATTTACCAAAATCCTGGCAGCTGTATCAGCCCACCTTAAAACTGTTCCAGTTAGGATACTTGGATGATATCTTAATACAATCAGTCTCCCATGAGTTAGCTTTTCGAGACTTGACCATCACCTTACAAACCTTAACAATCCCATGGATTCTTGGTTAATCAGGAAAAGAGTCATTTTGAACCATTTACCAAACTTTCACATTTAGGGGCAATAATAGATTCGGAATTAGATTTAGTTTTCCTCTCAGCAAAGAAGAGAGGACATTAAAGCATTAGCAGTTCATTTATTTTGCACAAGAAAGGCATCCCCAGCCCAAATGTCAAAATTACTAAGCAAAATGATATCCTGCCATGTGCACGACTTTATTCTTGTGAATTGGAATGATAACGACCTCAAATATAATATTAATTGGTTAGAATTAAGAGCAGTACACCTAGCTCTCAAGGAATTTGAGACAATAATCAGGGGACAAGATGTGTTAATCCTAACAGACAATGTGGCCCCTAACGCGCACATTAATCATCAGGGAGGAACACAGTCCAAGTCACTACAAAAAGAAGTTTCCTGTCTCTGCAGATGGACAGAGAAGAATTTGCTCTCAATCAAAGCTGAACATATTTCAGGGACACAAAATGTCAGGGCAGATTGGCTAAGCAGATCCGCAATAGATCAGGCAGAGTGGACTTTGCATCCGCTTCTTTTTCAAGAAACTTCCAACAGATTTGGCCACCCAGTATTGGATCTGTTTACATCTGAGACGAAACATCAACTGCTTCATTTCTTCTCCAGGTTCACATCCCTTCGCTGTCAGTGGCCAAAGGGACTCCTTTATGCCTTCCCTCCATTACCTCTCATCTCAGCAGTTGTCAGGAAGACCTCACAGCAGAAAGCGGAGATTATCCTTGTGGCACTGTATTGGCCCAGTGTCAGTGTAATGTCCGTGGAGGATTCCTCCCGAAAGGGTTTCTCTCAGCCAGGGGACAATTCAATATCCAGAGCCTCAATGAATTCAATTGGTCACCTGGCACTTGAGAGGAGACTGTTTAAAAAGGTGGATCTTTCCACACAGGTTATTTACACTACAAGCAGACAGAAGACAACCCACTGTTAGAATTTATGAGACTACTTGGAGAGATTTCTATAGTTGGTTCAAGGATAAAGGTTCAGATCCTGGGGAGGCTTTGATCTCCCAGGTTTTAGATTTTTTACAACAAGGATTGGACAAGGGTCTTGCTCCAGCAACTCTCCGTAGACAGGTTGCAGCGCTCTCATCAATACTTTCATGTACAAGTTCAGATTTATTTGTGTTTTCTTAAAGGGGCAGCAAATTTAAGACCAGGGTTCATTCATAGATTTCCATCATGGGGCCTTACTAAGGTACTGCAAGCCCTTACGCTTTCACCTTTTGAGCCTTTGAGAATTGTCAGCCTACAGCATTTATCGTATAAAGTAATTTTTTTAGTGGCAATTATGTCTGCCAGAAAGATATCTGAGCTTGCTGCTCTGTCTATAAGACCTGATCTGTGTATTTTTCACACCAATTGAGTTGTTTTATGATTGGATGTTACTTTTATACCAAAAGTCAATTCCCATTTTCATAGGGTGCAAGAACTCGTTTTACCAATTTTTTGTCCATATCCATCTCACCCGAGAGAGAAACTTTGGCATGCCTTAGATGTAAGGAGAGCTCTCCATATTTACATAAAAAGGACAGCTTCTTTTAGAAAGACAGAAGCCATGTTTATTTCTTATCATCAGAACTCCTTAGGACAAAAGTTGTCGTCTTCTTCCATAGGATTAGAGCAACCATTGCTAACATTTACAAAGCACAGGTTACCTGTCCAATCTCACATCACGGCTCACTCAACACGTAGCGCGGCAACTGCAGCAGCTTGGAGTTACTCAGGTTTCAGTGGAATAAATATGTAAGGCAGCGACTTGGTCCACTCCTTCACCGTTTGTTAGACATTATAAACTTGACTCTTTCACTTCTGCAGAAGTAGCATTTGGAAGGAGAGTACTTCAAAAGGTATTGCCAGAAGAGCAGGATCATTAGGGTCAGAATCCCTCTCATCAGACATTGCTTTGGTATGTCCCATGCATGGATCCTGTTGAACCCATTCTGGAGAAGGAGGGTTGGTAGATTTACCTGAGAATGCGCCTTCTCAGATAGTGTAGACAGGATCTAGACCCGCCCAATATTTCTTTTTATTTTCTCTGGCCGTCATGTTGTATTTTGGACTAAAATTTAAGATATCATTGACTGTGAATGTTATATAAGATGGGACTTTTTGCAGCATCTACTAGACGTCCTTGACCTCATTCAGAACTGGGGACGGTGGCCCAGAAGGGGTGTGTCTTCAGTTTTTGTATTCAGTCTATAGCTGAATAGAGCTGAATACTTCCCATGTATGGATCCTGTCTATACCATCTGAGAAGGTGCGTTCTCAGGTAAATCTACCAATGCTCCTTCTGGCCTTTTATCCAATGTGGGAATTTATTTTAGAAACTATATATTCTCTAATCTCCACTGATATGCCCATGTATAAATGTGTAATTTGCTTACTATAGAGAAACAGTTTTTTTCAGCTTTCAGAGTGGCAGAAGTCACAGTCCAGAAGTTGTGAATAAAGCATGCCAATGCAGCAAATCATTTCCCCATCCTCTGTCTTCATGAAAGGTGTGCATATTTTAAATAGTTAACTACAGGTAGTCCTTGTTTAGCAAATGTCTCATTCAGCAACTGTTTGCAGTTATAGCTATTACAGTACAAATAACTTTGTGATTAATCCTTGCATTTATGACCTTCTCAGGTTTATAAAGCAAAGGCAAACTGACATAAGATTAGAGGCATACTTTGCAACCACTTTGCTCAACAATCAAATTGCTGGTCCCAGTTGTGATTGCTCCAGTTGTGATTGCTACACAGGGGCGACATGTATATGGTAAATGCTGTAGAGGCATATAGTATGGAATGGACATATCAGTCATTTCTGAAATAATTATCAAGTTGCAAAAATTACCTATTCTTAACCTCTAGCTTAAGATAGGATTCTAGACTAAGCATCAATAGGGTCTCATTAGAGAGGTGGACAATATTAAAGTTACTATTTGCCTGCTAAGGATAGCTTTTATTACCTTTAAGATATAGATATATTGTTTCCTTGTGTTAATTTTACTCATATTCATGCTCCTGTTGCAATTTAATTGCAATTATTGTGAAAATACAGTGTGTACTGCTCAACATATCAGCATATTTCAATTATTAACAGACATTTGCATCTAATTTAATGTTTAATAAATGTAATAAAGTTGTATTTAATAAATGTAATAAAGTTGTATTTGAAGGTCCCTTCCAGCTCTATTTTGATTAATTGATTGATTGATGATGGCTGTCTTGTAATTCGCTATTTTTTCCAGCTGAAATAGCGGGTCATCTGGTTAGTCACATGGTTCTCCATTGTGGTGGAGATAGCATCCAGGATTGGGTTATCAGTCGCTGCTTGCTGATTGGACTGAATCTGTCAGATATTTGAAAACATTCCCCTATTGCTAAGGGTGCCCCAGAAATTGATTCAGTCAGCTAGCTGGACAACGTGTATTTTTTTTGCTCCTACAAAATGTCAAATCTACAGAAAATTAGGCCTAAATTACTCAAAAAACAATCCTGTATGCTATTTCCTGGGCAGCCAGACAGGTCTATTACTTAGGGGGCTGTCCAAACAGAAAGAATGATCGGTCAGGGCTTTGGCCCAGACCATCCATCAACAGATCAGCTGAGGATGATCTGCACTGACTGTGAGATATTTCATGGAGGTGTGTTAGACTAAACATCCACACTGTTTCCTGTGTTTGGCTTGGGAGGGCTTTTGGTGGCTTCAAACGGCTGCCTCAAAAGCCTGTAATTACTGCGGCAGGGCTTTAAATGGGGCTGAAGACCATCTGTAGATAAAGATCACGATTAATGGCTGGACTTCTCCAGGGTAACTGGTCTGGGGGAGTTTTCTCCACGTCCTTAGAGCTACAGGGCAATAATTCCTGAGCAAGCTTGAACACTGGGGACTGTTAAGATGGCGGATTCCACCCAACACGCTAGCCGTGTGAACAGGAGAGTGGAGGAGATGGCTTGCAGGCTGTCCACTCTCTCAGTCCTGCAGCCCCAAATATTTCAGCCTCCTCTGCAAGCCTCAAGCCAAGGGATAGAGCTGCAGGGGCTCAAAAGAACTTCAAGGCAGCTGAGCAGGATGAGCACTGCAGGGATAAAGCACTAGACAGACTGTAGGCTAAGGGATAAGAAGCAGCCCAAAAGAGCACAGAAATGGCGCCTAACAGCTCTGTGACAGATTCCCACCAAAATGAGCAGCAACCATTACAAAGAGGAGCCAAGTCTTTTCAATCTGACGGAAGAGTTATCAGAGGTGGCCACTGGGGGAGCTGAAGAGCCAGGAACTAATGCAAGATTCTATTGAAGGCTCTGAAATTAGAAGCTTCTTTTCTGTCTGCCCATAGAACCAGAGTGGCCCCTGAGGCTACCTTTACTCCCATGTCAGTGGGACAAGAGCCTGAATTCCAATTTAACATGCAGGCTCTGTTAGCTGAGACAGTGAAGCAGGGTGTATCAGCTGTCTTAAAATAAACCAGGCGATCACCTTCTGAGGCTTCATTTTCCTCCTCAAAGCATAGCAGGAAACAAGGGTCTCATTATGAGGATGATCTCTTCATTCAGTCAGGGTCTGCTTTTTATGTTCCTGCTGGGAGTACTCATTACAATCCATGTGACATAGGGTAGCTGATGTGTAGAAATTATTCCGACGAGGGCCTTGATTCTGACCAAACTGCAATTTCAGGCCTTTTCCAGCCTGCCATATTCAAGTTGTTCCTCTTTAATGCCACAGGGCTAGGCATGGCTCCTGAACCACAGGAGCCAACAGATCCTCCTGAAGACCCCAATGACCCATTGTTTTCGGAAAAGACCATAACGGCAGATGTCATCCCTGTGCCAAATATGTTCACAACAGTCATCCAAAGGCAGTGGTCTTCTCTTGGGTCGGGTCCTCTCCTTGTCGGCAGAGGACAAGAGGACCGAACAAATGTTACAGAGAACCCATCAGTCAGCAGCATGGGCAGAGAAGGTGTCATGACCCTGTTGGAGACTGACTTCGAGGGAGAGGAAGAACAGAAGGGTTCCACGGCTGCATCCTTTTTTACCAGGGCATCTCTCATCTTGCAAGAGAGAATTCTATTTGAGTATGTCAGGTCACACCAGCATATAAATAAGCTCCTAGCATCTGTGGAGTTCTCAGCTGATGCCACTCTCAGTGTAGCCAGATTTGCCTCTAAGATGACAGGATTGGCTATAGCCTCTCGCCACCTTCTCTGACTCAGGCAATGGCAGGCTGATATGAGACATAAATGGAGGTTGGCCACTGCCCCCTTGGAGGGGAAAAAATTGTTTGGAGAAGCCCTGGCCAAGGTGCTGGTGGACTCCAAGACAAGGGGAAGATCTTACCTTCCAGATCCAGAAGGGGTGACTTCCGATCGACGCCTTATTTCAGACATCCCTACTATAGGACACCCAAAGCTGGAGGGGGGTTTGCTAGACTCCAGAGGCCTTTCATCCCCAGGCAGGATCAACCTCAGGACAGGACAGGTAGAAATCACCCACTTAACAATAAGTGGTCCTTTCAAGGGGCTGGGGGTTGTCCCTTCCAACAATCTAGATAAACCTGCTGTCAACCCTCCCATTGGGGGACATCTGGCCTTGTTTGCTAGGCGCTGGGAGGAAGCAACCACAGACACCTGGGTCCTGGAGATGGTCCATTTTCGGGCTTGTCCCTAGAGTTCCTCGCTATACCCCCCCAAGGTTTTTCATTTGTTGTCCTGTTTCTAAAAACAGAAAGGTCCTCATGGAAACAGCGATTCAGCACCTGCTGGAGATCTAGGCTATTCAGCCGGTGCCTGAGAACCAACAAGGTATGGGATTTTATTCCATCTTGGTTGTAATCCCAAAGGCCTCAGGGGGTGGAGGGAAATTCTTGGATTTGAAGCATCTTAACCGCTGGATAAAATACAGGTGGTTTAAGATGCATTCTCTCCAGTCTATTCTGGAGGAAATTAGGGAGGGGGATTTCTTTATCTCCATAGATTTAACCGAGGCCTACCTTCATGTTCCCATTCTTCTGGCCCTTAGGCAATTCCTCAGGTTCAGTCTATAACAGTGGGCATTTTCAGTACAGGGTTTTGCCCTTTGGGCTTTCATCTGTTCCCAGAACATTTATGAAGCTAGTGGCAGCCCTGGCAGCCCACCATAGGCCATTCCAGTCAGAGTCCAGTGCTATCTGGTGATATACTGGTCCAGTCATCCTCCCATCTCAAGCAGCAGAGAATTTAGAGATCACCATTCAGGTGCTCCAGGAGCATGGCTTCTCTGTCAATAAGACCAAAAGTCACTTCACTCCCACCAATAGTTTGCTCCATCTGGGAGCTATAATAGATACCATTTTCTTCAGGGTGTCCTTGTCCCAGGAGAGTAAGAAGAATATCGGAGTTGATTGGGCAAATAAAATCTAAGAACAGGGTACCCCTGGCTATATTTTCTAAACTCCTGGGTAAGATGATATCATGTATTAATATAGTGCCCTGGGCTAGATTGCATGCCAGGGCACTCCAATGGTTTCTTCTTCCTTATCAGAGGACAGGTAGGAGTTGCTCCCATTCCCAGGTCAGATATACTCTGCAAGTCATTAAGTCCTTTCAGTGGTGGTCATCTGAGGCCCCTTCCTTAAGGCTCTTATTCAAGGACCCTGACAGGCTGGTGCTGACCACAGATGCCAGCCTTTATGGCTAGGGAACCCATCTCCAATCCAGGATGGTTCAGGGACAATGGTCCCAGGCAGATTTGAGCCATAATATTAATTGACTAGAATTTAGGGTGATGTATCTGGCCCTGGGGCAATTAGAGGACACAGTCTCAGGGACATCCTGGTCTTAACTGACAATGTGTCAACCAAGGCACATATTAACCGCCAAGGGGGGACACATTCAAGACCACTGATGCTGGAAGCAGAACAGCTCTGCCTATGGGTGGAGAGGCACCAGGTATCGCTCAGAGCTGAGCATATTGCAGATCTAACCAATGTTGAGGCTGACTGGCTTAACAGAGCCACCATAGACCACGCAGAGTGGCGTTTGCACCCCACTTTGTTTCAGGAGCTGTCAGAGCACTTTGGACTGCCAGCAGTCCAGGATCTCTTTGCCTCTCAGGACAATGTGCAACTCCTGAGATTCTACTCCAGGTTTGCGGTTCTGGAGGCAGAAGGGAGAGATGCCTTAAGCAGTCCTTGACCGAGGGAGCTTCTCTCTGCCTTTCCTCCTCTGCCCCTGATCCCAAGGGTGATTCAGAAATCTTTTGGGGAAAGAGCAGAACTCATACTTGTGGCTCCTCATTGGCCCAGAAGGCCATGATTTGCAAACTTAGTAAACCTATCTGTGTCCCACCCTTGGAGGATGCTGGTGGACAGAATGTCTCTCAGTCAGGGTCCAGATTTACACCCGGAACCCCAGTGGCTTCAATTGACTGCTTTGAGATTGAGCAGGGATCTCAATGAGGAGGTCCACCCTTGTCTAGGGGACCACAATAGGTCCACCTGTAGGACAGCCAGCTTTGGTATGTCCCAATCCTGGATGCTATTTCTACCACAATGGAGAAGGTTCGTTGGTTCTTGCCAGATACAAACTTTTACCTCTTTGGGTGGAGATAGAATCCAGCCTTACTCTGATGTGGGTCATTCCGAATCCAGTGGAGCATGTTGTTACAACAAGAAAACATGTCAGTCTGTCACTATTCCTTCGCCAATTTCTGAGGCACCCTTAGCAACAGGGAAGTGTCCTCAAAGATCTGACATATTCAGTCCAATCAGCAAACAGCGACTGATAACTCAATACTAGATGCTATTTTCACTCAAAGAGAAAGGTTGTATCAGGCAAGAACCAACAACCCTTTTCTCTTTACTCATCGGTTTTAATATTTGGCTCATCTTATGGAACAAATTACTGACGAGGACCAAGGCTCTACTGTATCTTAAATTTATAACAAATTAGAACAAAAGGACAGAAAAAGTCATTTTTTGAAATACAGAAGATACAAAGAAGCCATATTAAGCTAGCTTGGTAACAAAAATACTGCAAAGTATAATTTATGTGAACCAAATATCTCAACCTCTCAAACTGAATATACAGTATTCTGAAAAAGAATATTGTTCTCACATGCTTCAAATCTTTATAGGATGCCTTTTTTTGTTCAGAAAAAGGAAATTCCTTGTGTATTCTGCATGGATCACTAGTCATAAAAGTGCCAACAGCACATACAAACTTGTGTGTGTCAGAAATAATTAAAATTGTTCAATATTACAAATAAGTAATTTGAAAACAGATGCAGTAAAGCACATACTTCACCATGACACAACAAAGAAGCATTTTTAAAAAGGCATTGTGAGCCATTCTTTTTCTTTCAGCAGTCTATCCTTTGTGAAAATGAAGACCTAGCCAATTTGAACACCAGAGGGTGGTATATACTAGTTTTATTAATAATACAATGTATTAATTTTCTGTATACAGTACTGTTTTTGCTTGGAAGAAAGACCAGGAATTTTGCCCTAATAAATAATTTTAAAATGGATATGTTACCTAAGATTTGCTTATTGAAAACATTTTCCTGCATAATTTTCTTTGGGAGAATCATTTTAAACGCAGAAAATCAGGAGCCAAGGCTGTTCAAATAATATAGGTTTATTAACATTCTCTGCAAGAATCTGAACTGCTGACAATCAAAGCAAATTGACTTTAGATGAAAGTCTGTGGAATTCAAGGTGGACTTGACTTAGATCTCTTATGAGCACGAAGGGATTCGAGTTTAATGACATGCTTTACTTCTCCCTTAAGCTCATCTCCTGTAAAAATTGTTTAAAGTCATCTTCTTTTGGGGTAAATAAGCTCATAATTTCCATAAAGAAGATGTGATGTTTCCTCAGTTATTAATTTTAAATACTTGCTTTTAAAAGAGGCAAGTTTGAAGTACTTCTGTTAATTTGTGCAGGATACTTCTGTTGTCCAGTGGTATATCAGTCCTCTTTTAGCCACTCTTGGGGGATAGTGGGGTTGTGAAATTGCAAGAGTTTGAAAGCCTGTCATGAGTTCCCAATTGGAAATCTGTTTTAGTTAATATAAGTCATTTTAGTCAACATGCATTTGATGAGGCATCTTAACACATAACACACTTTGCTGAGATGTCTAAAAGCTGTAGATTTGAGTTAAGGAAATATTTGAATAATTTCCATTTTATTATACAGTTTGCTCATCCATATATCTGTACTGAACAACCTTAACACTTTCTAAGCATTAAAGTACTGAAAGCTTAGTGATTTGAATCCCTTAAGGTGATTTTTATATAAGGATTGATTTTATCAGAGCCTCAGTGGTGCAGTGGTTAGAGTGCAGTACTGCAGACTACCTCTGCTGTAGTTAGCTGCCTGCAATTTGGCAGATCGAATCTCAGCAGGCTCAAGATTGACTCAGCCTTGCGTCCTTCTGAGGTGGTAAAATGAGGACCCAGATTGTTGGGGGCAATATGCTGACTCTGTAAACCACTTAGAGGGGGCTATAAAGCACTATAAAGTGGTATATAAGTCTAAGTGGTATTTCTATTAATAGTAAAGATATACTTGATTCTAATGTGTTTATGGTAAGCTTGCCCTGTTTTCTTTAAACTTGTATCATTCTTGTTTTGTTATTGTAGAATTGTTCTGTAGCATAAATGGAAACTTTCTTCAAACTTTCTTTCTGTTTTAATAATTGTTGAGAGGAAGCAACACAAGTATAATGTGAGAACCTCACTCTGGGGTTTCTGGCTACTCCTTTGATTAAAACTCCATCTGTGTACAAACTAGCACAACAGCTGAGGCTTAATTTTACTTCTAGAGCTTTTAAGGAATTATGCTACAGGCTTAATACTGCATACTTTGAAGTGTCCTACATTCATATTCATATTTCCTGCTAAAACAGGGACTGCATATTTGTTCAATAATATCTGCAAGATCACTTTATTGACTCAGTATAAAATTCAACCACACAAAATGTTGCACCACTGCATCTTCAGGAATATATCTTACATCAATTTCTTACATCAACTTCTAAAAGGTGTATTTAGTACACAAGAGTAACACCTCTGTGAGAATGTCAGTTGAGAAAAAAAAAACCCCAGATCCTCTAAATCACAGGTGTCAAACTCATCACATCACGTTGCTGTCACACCATGTTTCCTGACAATTTTCCCCTTCACAAAGCTGGGGTGGGCTTGGCCTCCACATGACGCATGGTCCATGGGCTGCCAGTTTGACACCTCTGTTCTAAATCTTCACAGTATACCGTGTTTCTCATATAATAAGGCCGAGTCTTATTTTTTTTTGAGCCCTGAAAAAATGGCTAGACTGTCTTTTCAGGGCTGACTTAATACCCCCCCTTGCATCTTTGGGCGGGCAGGCAGCAACGGCTTGGATGTTGACCTTGGCGTTGGTGGGGCACTTTGTATCAGGATCAACACAGGCAACACCATATCCGGGTGTGCAACAAAGGTACTTCCTAATGGCAAGCCCCCCACCATTCCTCCCCATTTTGCATGTTTTAATATAGGCCTTAATTTGGGGGGAGGGGCTTAATTTCATTTCATGCCTATAAAACATGCTGGGACTTCCTATTAGGGGAGGCCATATTGTTGGAGAAACAGGGTAGCTCTAAACAAATCAGATGTTTAATGTCAGATGCTTAATGTAAATCATAATAAATCACTCTGATTTCCAAATGATTTGAATATTAATCATACTTCTCACAAACTAAGAAGAATTATTGGATGCATTAAATAACATTAGCTTTAAAAATGCATAAAAATCAGTCCAACAAATTATTTGCCATGTATTTTTAGGAACATAAGGTATAGTACCGTGTTTCTCCAACAATACGGCCTCCCCCAATAGGAAGTCCCAGCATGCTTTATAGGCATAAAATCAAATTAAAGGCACCCTCAACCCCAGAGAGACTTCATCAAGCATTAATATGATTCTTAATTTATCCTTTTACACATGTATTTATGGGCGGTAAGGCATGGAGGTTGGCCTATATGGTGGGGTGGGGTGCTGGCTGTTAGAGAAGAAAGTCACTTTGATCGCATACCGGATTGGTGCTTGCCTGCGCGTTGGACCTCGAGGCGTGGGTGGGGCCACTATCATATCAGGAGGACCTTCCGCGTTGCTTTTACCTTCTTCCCCTGGCTTTGCCGTGGTGGTATTTAGAGCAACACCTGCGCGGCATTTGGCAGCATGCCGCACGGGCCAAAAGACGTAGGGCCTCCTCCCCTGCCGAAGAGGCTTTTGCGTCCTCCTTCTGAAGCTGAACCTCCTCCGCCCGTTCGAAGCGAGGCCGATTGGCCTGCATGCTGTGCAGCTTTTGAGCTGCGCGTGTGTGTGTTGGAGATTTCATAGTTGAATTGGGAGACAAGGCTGCAAATTTGAGGGGGTGGAAAAGGACGGGCTGGGCTTTTCAGGCTCTTCTCCTCCAGGGACAGGACCCACCGGCAGGGAAAGCGGTGCTGTCTGAGTCGCTTCGCCTCCCTGTCCAGTGGACGGTGGGCCTATTCATTTGCCTGTGGCAGTCTCTCGGCGTTTGGGCTTTGAGGGACTTGGGAAGGAGAGCCAGCCTCAGTGTTGGCTGCTGGCTGCTCAGGCATGGCGCAACCCGCTACTGCGACTTTTCCCTAGCCTGCCTCGTCCCTGCACATGTGTTCTGGGCGGGATGAGGCAGGGCAGGTCTGGCGGGGAGGCCTGGCTTGTGCTGCGTCCGTTTGCGAGTGCGTCAGCTCGAGTGCAGGCAGCGGAGCAGCCTCTACCTCAGCTACGCTGGGCACCCCTAGGTTGAAGCTGTTCGTGGACTCTGCCCAGCCGCGCAGGCAAGGGGATGGCCAGCTGGGCACGTATCTCCGGGTGGGCAACTCCTGTGCTGGCGGCCACCTGGGAGATATTCGCCTCCCCACATGGGGTTCGGGCTGCCCCTCTTGGGCGGGGAGGGTCTTTTAAAAGATTACTGGTTTTTGCCCTTGAGAGGCAAAGAAAGGCAGGTGACAGGAGTGCCTGAAGCCGAGTGTCTCCGCCGGCTCCTGGTTTGCAGGGAGGAAGCCCTGAACTGGCGCGCATTGGCTGCGCCAATGCCACGGCATGGCTCTAAACGTCGCGCGGCAGCTACGGGAAAGTGTAAAGCAACGGCGAAGGTCTCTCCGATAGTGAAGTGCCCCACCAACGCTTAGAGGTCAACATCCAAGCCGTTTGCCAGCCCGCACCACCAGTTGCAAGGGGGGGGAATTAAGTCACTCCCGAAAAGACAGCCCAGCTGTTTTTTAGGGTGGTCAAAAAAAAAAAAAAGGTCCGGCCTTATTTTGTGAGAAACATGAAATTGTTTTTGCAGGAAATCCAGTCCTATGGCAGCTCTGCTACTTGAATGCCAGGATTTCCAAAATGGGCCTTGGCTGGGTTAATATGAACCCTTCTTTGCATAATATAAGTAACTTGGTTTCCCCTAATTTCTTACATCCCTAGTAAAAGTATTTATAATTTCTTATATTTTTATGTGAAAAAGAGGGATTAAGAAAACAATCTACACAGGAAAAAGAAGGTTGTGAACGTACACAGAATCCTAGTTCTCCCAGCAAGGTAGTTGGGCTCATTTATACCATGTCTGGTCTCTGGCTACAGATAGTTGTTGTTTAATGACTGTAATTGGTTCTGGTGATTGAGTCTTTAGTGAATTGTCACTAAGTGAAAATTACATAACTATGTCTAAGAACAGTTTTACTTCAGTTTTCCTTTGCTTTACAGCATCAAAAGGATTTGACCTCCAAACAGCGAGGTTAGCCTAAACAGCAAGGAGAGTTTCCAGAACTTAACTCACAAGAAACTGGGTAAAACAGCAAATCTTAACCCTTTTTTATCTACTCTCCTATCCTTTGGAATATTCATCCAGGTGCTAAGATAATTAGCCAGAAGAGAATTGATGTTTGTATTTACATTCATTGGAGAGGAGAGAACTACAAGAGAGTAAGCAGGTACAAAATAGGAAACACATGTAACAAGGAATGTGCTGATGCTGGCTATTTCCTAGCTTGCTTGCAGCTGCATGCTATGAGGTGCTTAGGAGATAAGTAAAATCTTTTAGCATGAAATTGATTAGGTTCTTGTCTGTTTCAGGCAGAAATACAAGCTGGCAGGAGGCGCTAAGTTTACAGAGCTTTCCTTATTAATTAATCGTTAGCATATTTTAGGGATGTGCTATGCGATGGAGAAAAGCAGCTCAGGAAGAGAGATTGTTTAGGGAGTCATTTTCCAAGAGTGAAAAAGAAAAAAAAATGCTCAAGCAGGAACAATGCATACTAATTGACTAGAATGGCAAACACATGATTGAGAGTGAGATGCTGCAGAAGGGATAAAAGCAGGCACTGGTTGCAAAGTTAATCTTTCATCACTGTAATGACTGCATATAGTCACTGTCCAAGGCAGTTGCTAAACAAGGACTACCTTTATATGTCACCTATTAATTTATATTACACTAAATATCTGTAGTTTATTAATCTTTGCCTTTCCTGGTAGTAAATACATTATCTGTTTCTCATCCTGCTGATTTAATAGTGTCTCAATTCTGTTCAGGAGATTTGGGAAAATGAACAAATGCTTGAAGAATTGTTGTAAATCAATTTTGTATCATGACAGTGTTGGGACTCCTGGAGATTTATTATAATTACTCTATCTGGGCTACAAAAGTCTGGATAACACCTAGATGGAAATAAAGAAATACAGAATATGCATGGTAAACAAGCAAAGAAACAAAGCAAAAACAAAAACTGAGCAACATCAACAACAGAGACTAGTTATAATCCTCAAGACACAGATCATGAAGCTGCACCCTCACCCCTCTTCTTGCAAGTTTTCCTTGCTTCCACCTGAGTATGAACATTTATTACATAATTAACCTTATTCCCCTTGGTATGTTTAAAAGCTGTAAAATAAATAAGCTTTCATACAGTTTAAACTTAATTTACCTAGCATATTAGTATTGTGTATATAAATCCAGAGGGGCCATCAAGAACCTGTGATAGAATCAAAAGGATAAAAAAACATGTTGTTCTTTGCATCTTACAGGCCTAAAGAACAACAGCACAACTTTTCCTTGTTTCCTTCCACAAAAGCCTGGAATTTCAGAGGGGTAAGTACTTCTATTTTAATGATTAGTATATAATATATATGTAGGTTTTCTTTCTGGTATCTAATTCCATCCACCAGAGCATAATTGCAATGTTACCGAAGGTAACATGAGGCCATTCTACAGAATTTAAGTTCAAAACAGTCACTCAATTTGTATTTACAGGAGCCAAATTGAGATAGATATTTGGCTTGTTTCATTTTTTTTATCCAGGTAGTTTACTTTTTATATCATCAAAAATGCCTGAGGACATTAATAACTGTAACCTTATCCAGACTTTATACTTGTTCCCCTTCCTAGATGGGAAATCTCATCCCTATCAGGTAAACCAGGCTACTTTAATTCAATTCTTTCTCTATGATTAATGAGGGAAAGAGGAATTGTATTCATAAGGGAAGAATGGGTCCTGAGGATATATAGCAATAGCACTTAGATTTACATACCTCCCCATCGTACTTTATAGCACTTTCTGAATGGTTTATAGTGTCAGCATATTTTCCTCAACAACCTGGCTCCTCATTTTAACAATCTCGGAAAGATGGAAGTCTGACTCAACCATGGGTCTGTCAGGATCAAAGTCCTGGCTGCGGGCAGAGTTAGCCTGCAATTCTGCAATCTAACCACTGCACCACCAGGGCTCCATATATATTGTATAGGAGTGTATAACTTTGTCCAGGTTGGGAGTTGCATATGGTCTTTGAGTGGCATGCAGAAGGCATAGTTCACAAAGTAATTTAACCCAGGATAAAAAATAAATGTGGTTTGATTTCATATAATTAATTTAATAAGGTTGCTTCAATGCTATATTTAATAATTTTCTTCTCTTGTATTAAAAATACATTTCATTTCAAATTTTGTAAGGATTCTGAGTGTTGAATCCTATGGATCGAGCATCTCTAGAGCATGGGTTCCCAATTGACAACTTAAAGACACTTTAACTCCTAGCATGACTAGTTGGGAAATACTGGAATTGAAATTCTGGGATCTTAAAGTTGCCAAAATTGGGAAGCTGTTCTCTAGAATGTAAAATATGCTAATCTGTCCTTCATGACAGATGGAATTGTTCATAATTAGGGAAGGACCTGTTTAGGGCAAAGTATCTGACTGGCCTTTCTCCAATGAGCTGTGAAGCATCCAGTAGTGGGAGGTGCTTCAGTCTCTGCTGTGAAAGGCTGGGCTTAATTGGGATGGGAGTGCCATCACTTGAGACTTTCAAGAAGAGATTGGACTGCCATTTGTCAGAAATGGTGTAGGGTCTCCCGTTTGGGTGGTCAACTTCCAGGGCTGCAGAGAAAAACGCCAAGAGACGCCAGAATGCACTGGAGAACATATGAAAAAAGTGCATGCGGGAGGCTGAGAGAGCTTCCCAGGCTTCCTCCCCACCTAAATCAGTACGGGCTCCCAACCCTCCCCTGGATCTGTCCATGCCATCCAGGTGCAGTACAGTCTTGCAAGTCCAATCGAGTACCTCAAGGGTAATCCCAGTTACACAAAGGCCACCAAGGCCACATTCACCCCAACAGTGGCTGGACTTCGACAAGAAGAGGTCCTCCTGGATGAGATGCCCATGAGGATGAAAGCTTGGATGGAAATAGCAATACAATGAAGTATCGTAGCAAGGGTACAGCAGACTGTTCTGGCCAGACAGCAACCTGCGACCTTTGATGATGATTCCCACTTGTTGTGGACACTAAGCAGGATGGAACAGCACTACCTTCAGGTACAACCCCAAGGGCAGATTTCTGGTATCTCAGACATACTTCTTCAGGGCTTTCAAAATGAGGATGATCAAGATGACCAAATGAAGCAAGCTGAGTCAGGATCAGCACACGATAGTGACCCTGCCTTGTCTGAGGTGGATCCCCTAGAAAGAGGCATGTCAGATGATGAGGGCCTCATCCCCGATCAGCCAACATTTACAGGTCTGTTCCACCCTCAGGTTATTTAAGTCACTCTTGTTCAAGGCTAAAAATACCGCACACCTGGACAAGTCGACTTCTCCTGTCCAACCTACAACGTTGCAGGAGAAGTCAGAGGATTTAATTTTTTCCCAACCAGTTGCTGAGGTGGACATAATTCCAGTCCTACATATGTTCTGGGACCGGTGCAAAAACAATGAGTTTCAGCAGCAGTGTACCCTGCCCCTACAGGATATGATAGGAAGTTTTATAATCTGGCATTGGTTTTCTCAAACTCCCTCAATGCACCAGAGGTTGATGACCCCATAGTAGCCCTAGTGAAGCAAAGGAGGCGCTTAAAATGGAGGACAAAAGGGCTGAGTTAGCTCTTCGTAAGGCACATCAATCAGATGTGTGGGCAGTAAGAGCAGCCACGGCACACCCTTTTTTACGAGATCTTTTCTCAGGTGGCTCCGTCACCTAAGGGAAACTATTCCAACCTCTAATATAAGGGCGCATCAGGACATAGCGAAACTGATCACAGCCGCAGAATTCTCCGCGGATGCACCATTCAATGCGGTTAAATTTTCATCCAGAGCCACAGCATCACAGGTTACAGTGAGATGATTACTATGGCTTAGATACTGGCAAGCTGACACCAAGCACAAGTGGAAGCTTGCCTCATCCCTCATTTCAGGAGAAAAACTGTTTGACTCTGCCCTTGATCCACTACTGATTGAAACTAGGAATAAGAAAAATATCCTCCCCTGTATCTCTTTTTTGGAAATCAGTTAGCAGAAATACCCAGTCCTTTTGGAGGGGTTCCTTTCGTCCCTTCTACCAGGGACCATATTTCCCAAGATTTCAGAGAACCTCAGGTTTTAGACCAGGGCAGCAGTCGAATAGAACTTACTTTGGGGACAGAAATAGGAGGGGAGAACAAGCCAAGAGATCTTTCTGAGGGGCAGGAAATAGGTCATTCCATCGTTCCAAATAGGGACAATACCAATGCTCCCAATGGTGGACGGCTTAAACTCTTCTCGGACCAATGGGACTCTTCAACATCTGATGGTCAGACCACTAGATTCGTCCTAGCATGAGAATTTCACTCCACTCCCTTGAACCTTTTCATGTTGTGCCCCTCCTCCAGAAAAGGACTTTTATGGAAACAACTATACTTCATTGACTAGAAATCTGAGGCATTCAACCGGTGAATCCAAATCAGAGAGGTCAAGGATTTTACTCATATCTGTTTGTCATTCCAAAGTGTTCGGGGGGATGGAGAGCAATTTTAGATTTAAAACGCCTCAACCGTTTCCTAGTCTATCGTAAATTTAAAATGAGTACTTTGCAATCTATTCTGCACAGCATTAGGGTGACATCCGAACGTCAATAGATTTGACGGAGGCGTATTTACATATCCCAATTAGGCCATCTCACAGCAAATTTCTTAGATTTTGTTATAATAATCATATGAGTATGTAGCACTCCCATTTGGTTTAGCTTCTGCCCCTAGAACGTTTACGAAAGTTTTCACAGCTTTGGCTGCCCATCCCAGCAGTAGGCCCATCTGGCTACAGTGCTATCTTGATGACATCTTACTCTTGTCAGCATCCACCCAACAGGCAGTATTCAGATCACATTGCAAACCCTAGAAGAACATGGCTTTTCCATAAACTGGGCAAAGAACCATTTGAGTCCATTGCCTTGATTGATTCACCTGGGAGCCATTGTAGACAAGGCAAGGAAGGTTCTCCTCTCACCAGACAGGCAAGAAAGCATTAGACATTTAGTCAGAGATCAGAATGCTTAAGTGAGTACCCCTGGCCAACTTACCTAAGTTATTAGACAAGATGATGTCATGTATCTCTATTGTTCCCTGGACTCGATTTCACAGTAGAATCTTGCAGTGGTTCCTGCTTCCAAACCAGTTGTCAGGAAAAAGCAACTCCAAGTCCCAGGTCAATGAACCATCAAAGGTTCTCATATCCCTTCACTGGTGGACCAGGCCAACCATCAACAAGGGTTGCCATTTCAAAGAACCCCACAGGCTCACTATCACGACAGATGCCAGCCTGTCTGGATGGGAGGCACACTGCCAGTCCCTCACAGCCCAGGGTCATTGGTCCTCAATAGAACAATTGTGCAGCATAAATTGGCTGGAGCTCAGAGCAGCCCATCTGGCTCTTCACAGTTTCCTTCCATAAATTTGGAACCAACACATCCTTATTTTGACCGACAACGTCACAACAAAGGCTCACATAAACAGACAAGGGGGCACACATTCCAAACAACTCATGAAAGAAGTGGAGAGATTGTGCCATTGGGCAGAAAACAACCTGCTCTCCATCATGGCGGAGCATATATTGGGTCTGTCAAACCCAGACGGACTGGTTAAGCAGGGCCACCATTGATTAGACGGAATGGTGCCTGCATCCGAGTCTGTTTCAGGAAGCTTTCCTGAGATTCGGTCAACCTTCCATGGATCTGTTTGCCTCTCCTTGCAATTCTCAACTCCCCAGGTTCATCTCCAGGTACCCATCTCAAGGAGCGGAAAACGACAATGCCCTCTGCTGCCGTTGGCCCCCAGGTGCATTCCCTCCACTTCCAGTGATTCCCAAGGTGATACAGAAGCTCTTAGAAGAGAGACTAGAGTTGTTGTTGGTGGCTCCATACTGGCCCAGACGTCCATGGTTCGCAGATCTCAGGGATCTGTCATCAGCAGAACCATGGAGAATTCCGCTAGACAGAGTCTCCCTCACCCAGGGTCCGATTCAACATCTGGACCCACAATGGCTCTACCTTGCTGTATGGAGGTTGAGCGGAGACATCTGAAAAGCAAAAGACTTTCGAACAAAGTCATTCTCCACCATACAGGTGGCCAGGTGCCCTTCAACAAATCGTATATACAATGCCACTTGGACTATTTTTTGTAGATGGTGTGTTAAATCTCTCATTGATCCCACCTCCCCATCAGTGACACAAGTACTGGAGTTCCTACAAGAAGGCCTCGACAAGGGTCTCTCACCAAACACCTTGCAAAGACAGATAGCGGCTCTAGCTTCGGTTATCACCTGGGGAAAACTGCAATCCATCTCAGCTTTATTTGTGGTGCCACAAATTTACGACCCCCTGTGGTGCACCGTTATCTGACTTGGGACCTTAACATGGTTCTCAATGCACTCACAAAAACTCCCTTCGAACCCCTGAAGGCTATGAGTCTCCATCTTCTCACATACAAAGTAGTTTTCCCAGTGGCAATAACATCAGCAAGATGAATTTTGGAGCTAGCCGCCCTGTCAATCAGATAGGAGCTCTGTATTTTTCATTCTGACAGAATAGTACTTTGTCCAGATCCAACATTCACCCCAAAAGTTAATTTGGCCTTCCACAGGGCACAGGAAATAATTCTCCTGAACTTTTGTTCAAGGCCAACTTGGGATCTTGAGTGCCAGTGGCACCGGCTTAACGTTAGACGAGCCCTGCGTACATTTACACTGTACCTCTCCCATCAAGAAAACAGAGGCCCTCTTCGTTTCCTTTCAGCCTACCACTCAGGGGTGCAAGATCTCCTCTTTGACAATCGGCAGGTGGCTGAGGTCCACGATAGCTAAGGCCAGGGGTAGGTTTCTACTGGTTCTGTCCACCTTTGTAGAATTAGTAGCTCTGAAGAACAGTAGACATAAAACTGGTTCTATGTCTGCTGATGTTTTTGCCCACCCGCCCACCTCGGCTCTTACCTGACCTTTATTTCCTGATTTTTGCAACTTCAGCTGCCATGCGAGGCACAACTGCAGTTAAAAAAGCAGGAAAAAAGGGCTTTTTGAAAGGCTGCTTCTCTGCACACAGCATGCTGATGACGATTTACAGGTGCTCGCTGGGAAGCACATCGTAAATCACCGAATCTCGTACTGGTAGTTAACCCTGTTAACCCACCCCTGGCAAAGGCATATGAAACTCAATCGTTATCTGTGCCTAGAGACATAACAGCACATTCTACCAGGAGCACTGCAACATCAGTGGCATGGGCCACGCAAGTGCCGAAAACAGAAATTTGTTGGGCAGCAACTTGGGCATCTCTATTGCCCTTCATTAGACACTATAAAATAAATGTCTTTGCCTCAGTGGAGGCTTCATTTGGTAGGAGAATTTTGCAAAGGGTCCATACAGACCAGGAGGAGACTTCACACCAGATGAAGCCAAGCTTTGGTATGTCCCACAACTGGATGCTCTGAACAGCTCATTGGGGAAAGGGCATTGGTACTTACCTGAGACGCCCGTTCTTTGTGATCTGTGAAGAGCATCCAGCCCCACCCAAATTCTGTCTGGTGGGGTTTTAATCCGCCCAATGGTTAGACAGGGTGAAGAATATGAGGGTTTTATAACTTAGACCTTGCCAAAACTGGGGGACACCAGGGAGGAGTCCCATGGAGAAGGAGGAGTATCCTCATAATTAAGCCCAGTCTATCACAGCAGAGACTGAAGCACCTCCCACTACCGGATGCCCTTCACAGCTCACAGAGAATGGGCATCTCAGGTAAGCACCAATGCCCTTTTTCTAGATTGAATTGATTGAATTTGCTGCAAGCAAGATGAAGTTGTGATCTTCTGAATCATCGGAATCAGATGTTGAAGGCTATACTTGAATATCAGTTTTCAGATTTAGCAAGCAATCTTTCTGGGGCAATTTTAATGGGTAGTTCTTTTTTTATTATTAAAGTTACTATTTAGGTGCACCAGCAGGGATGTGAAGGGAGGTGTTCTTGATGGTTGCGCCTCTTATATATGTGAGCAGAACCGAAGTCATGTTGGATGGCCCATTTAATTGAATTAAGGAAGTGTGTCTCAAACTCAGTAGCTCTGCTAAATAAGAAAGTGTTCCAGTTTGTGCACAAGAGAA
>BHFT01056445.1:0-32729 GCA_004320025.1 Laticauda laticaudata
GAAACGTTGCTACAACTTTAAAAGCACAACTACAATGACGTGGGAAAATAGGTTAAAAAAGGAAGCTTACAGGTTAAGGGCTTTTGCAGATGACTTGGTGTTGGTTCTGAAAGATTCTTTGAAGGAACTGAAATATTAATGGGCAAATTGAAAGAATGTGGTACATTAGCAGGTTTTAAGATTAATAAACAAAAGAAAAAGATGTTAACAAATTGTGAACCTAGAAAAATCAAACAGAATTGATGAATAAAATGAATTTTAAGACTGAAAATAAGATAAGATAACCAGTTATCACTGTGACAAATATAAATTGTATGTTATTTCAACATAACTATGTTAAGAAATGGAATTAAATTTAAAAAGATCTGTTAAGATGGGAGAAACTATAACTGTCATTGCTGGGGAGAATTTTTGTAATAAAAATGAATGTTTTGCCTAGAATGATGTTTTTGTTTCAGACAATACCTGTTTTGAGAACTGATGCAACATTTAAACAAAAGGATTTGTGTGGTGGTGGTGAAACCACAAGTTATACATTTAAAAAATCATGATAACTGCAGCAAGATTATTGTATACACAAAGATGGAAAGATTTGACACTATCCCCAATGGAGGACTGATTGGTAAAGATGATGGTATTTGCTGAGATGGCTAAATTGACTTCTTTGATCAGAGAAAAGACAATATCTATATTTACAGCTGACTGGAAACCTCTTGTATACTTTCTCCATGAAACAGAAAACAACAAACTTACGATTTATGTTTTTTATGATTATATACAATGTAGAAAGAGAATTATGTTGTAACCATAGAATAAGAGGTACATTTTATTTGTATTTGTAACTGCTGTAAAGAAGATAAAAAGCTGCTTCTTTGTATTTTTTTCTCTCCCCCCCTTGCATTTTTAGCTTTCTCTTTTATTTGTTTCTTCTTTTCTTTTTTCACTTTTTAATAGTTTGTATTAGTTTTTAATCTTTTTTAAAAAAAATCTTAAATGTATAAAATATAGGGAAAATGCTACTTGCTGACCTAGTTCTGAAAGCAGTACAGTAGTTGGGTATATCCTTCAAGGAAGAAGAATCTCTGGTTCTCTTTGATAAGAACTCTTTGGGAACAATTTCCCGATGCATTATTCCTTAGGAGACAGAATTATTTTTGTACAGAGTTCGAGGGATACCAAAATTTCACAGATCTACCTGCCACATGCTTAGCAAAACCAAGGATGGATTTGTTTTGGCATCAGCTGTCCAAACAGCAAGAACTAGTTATTGGGTAATCACTGTTTCCAGCACTTGAACATTTTCTAAAATAGGTGTTCCCCATCCAACACAGCAATGTTTTCAGTTAAGGTATTTTCAAGCTTGGTTAGGAAAAAATACAACTGAGGTCAGATTGTCCTTAGGGAAGGCAGCAAAAGGACATTCTGCAGCTGGAACAATATGCACAATACACAGGTATTCATCTCTCTCTGTGCTGCAGTAACATTCAAAATCAATATGTTCAAGAAATAACTACTGAATAATCACCAGACACCAATCTAATCACCAGAGCAAATTCTGTTACATACAGAAACTTGCAGGCAAAGAAAGAAGCTTCTTCAGAGTTGGGGTGGCTGTTTTAGATCCAGCTATTTTTTTTATTATTATTTTTGATTTTGGGTTAGGGAAAGAATATCTCCTCAGCCCCAAACATGACTTCAGCCTAGTTAGCTCTCTCATTATTTGCAGGTTTTTTGTTTGTTTGTTGTTTTGGGAAAACTGCTCTCTCTGGGCCAGACACATGGCTTCAGACCCAGTTAGAGTTAGTCCTCGACTTATGACCATAATTGAGTTTTCTGCTGCTAAGTGAGACATTTGTTCAATGAATTTTGCCTCATTTTATGACCTTTCTTGCCAGAGTTGTTAAGTGAATGACGGCAGCTCTTAAATTAGTAATACTGTTGTTAAGTGAAATCTAGCTTCCCCATTGACTTTGCTTGTCAGAAGGTTGCAAAAGGGGATTCCATGACCCCAGGAATATCAAAAATACCTGCCAGTTGCCAAGCTTCTGAATTTTGATCACATGACCATGGAGACTCGGTAATGGTTGTAAATGTGAAAAATCATCATAAGTCACTTTTTGCAGTGCCGTTGTAACTTTGAATGGTCACTAAATGTGCTGTTGCAAGTAGAGGACTACTTCTAATAAGTTTTTTTCTATCAGTCTCTCTAGAGATGAAGGAATATAATGCATTTAGAGAGGACGACAGAGAAAATTGTGAATGATGTGTTGCTTTCTCACTCTGACATGTTGACAAAGATGGAAGGAGTGATCATCAGGAGGGCCCTGATTGACTCTCCAGCGTATCTTCTCTTGACTTTTACCATGCAACCTTTACCATGCCAGGAAGGCAGGAAAGGAACATTGTCTGTTGTTCTGCATCACCAGTCCAACAATTGCTTCATCACTGGAGATGAAAATAAACGAAATCCAAGAGGCAGGGAGGGAAGAACGAGAATAAAATAATGAAAACTTATACAGCTGATTACACAAATGAATGCCAACTGGAACCACAACATGGCATGAATATTTTAAAAGTACATATTTAGGAAATGTATTTGTTTGGTAATTTTTCCCTCTGATATTTTAAATGAGTAAAACATAGCAATCAAAGATTCATCTTATTCTAATTTGATCACCATTCACCTACAAAAGAAGGCTGAATATATATCTAAGTTACATTTGAGATTAGACTGTTTTAAAAAAAAACAACAAGATGAGGAAAAACACTTAAGTAGGTTTTCAGGGAGATTCTCCCTGAAAACTTCCCTGGAGAAATGAATATTAAACCAGCAGGCAGTGGTACAGTTGTATGAGAAGAATATTTCCTCTGTGTTGATGAATTTATTGAAGTCTGCCCGCAATTCTGCCTTAAAACTTGTGCTGTTTGCATGAACACCCTTTCCCCACTTATAGGATCAAAAAACAGATTTGGGATTTTGAGAGCGTCACTATGGATACCATCAAGGAAATGTAGGTATGGATACCCATTTCACGGAATGGCTGCCATTGTATAAAGCCAGTAACTTTCAAAGAGTCCAAAGAGCCCAAGAAAGTGTCACCACCTACTATTTACACTTACTTGTACTTCACTTCCATGAAGTGACAGTCTGCTATGAACTCTGTAGAGGGTGGAGGGAAGGACAGATGCTTGGGGGAAAATGAAAATGACTGCTATGTCTCCCTGAGATGCTGCTTCAAGTTTACTCAGTTGGGAGAAGAAAGCACTCCATACCTATGCTTGAAGTGACAGTTCTGAAAATATCTTGCTTAAATCTGATTGGTCGTGTGTGTGTGTGTGTGTGGTGTGTGTGTGTGTCAGCAATGAGAGGCAGTTAANAAATATCTTGCTTAAATCTGATTGGTCGTGTGTGTGTGTGTGTGTGTGGTGTGTGTGTGTGTCAGCAATGAGAGGCAGTTAAGGGAGGGAAGAGTTGAACTTATGGGTTTTGGTGCACGATTCGCCGTTCTGGCTATGCTTGATCACAATACACTTGATGGCTAATAAAACTATTCCTTTCCCAACAAATGGAGCCAATGATTGTTTTTATTTAGAGGTTTAAGGAGTGGCGGGTCTGACAGAAAGTGTCCTGGTGCCCATGGGCACTGTGTTGAAGAATCCTGCCCTGAAAAGAGTTCATAGGTGCATTCTGATATTGTTTGCTCTGAGGAAAATACATCCCACATTTTGATGTGGGATCTTTAAAGTACTTTACAGAAATTACCAATAATATGACATTGTCAGATTAACATTAATATTAATATCATCATCAATATTAATATCATTATCAAGCTGAAAGTACACAACTACATGGCATTGGTTTAAATACCTGTAAGGAAGGAATGTTTGTGTAAAGAAACTTACTTCTTCAGCTGAAAAGCCAATAAAGAGTGAAATAAGAGCAAAGTGCAGGATTGATAGCACTGGGGATATCTCTTGTGCTAAAAATGCCAGAATAGGGAAGACTGAGGTTTTGCAATGAATCGAATATTGGTGATCTTTATCAAAATGTAATCATCTAACAGCATCTAATTAGATTGTGAAAAATGTAGAAAATAGGTTCGAAGAGTAGATGCTTTTATTTCCAAGGGAAATTAATATTCTTTTAGAAGACAGAAAAGAATAAAATGACAATATTCTTCGTGTGTGTCAACGAAAGACACATGATACCCATGACAACTGACCCACCCCCAGGAAACGACTCTCTGCTTTACACACAAAAGGTGCAAAATCAGGTTTTACGCTTCCTGTTTAAAAGGAATCCAGGTTCAAGGGCTACAAGGGATCCAAGTCTGGGATCATACAGGATGGCCACTCAAATCAAATTTACTTTCAATGCTATTATCACCATAAAAATAAATAGTAGCTGTGTTGGTAGAAAATAGCCTAAACAGGTGGCATCACCTAGTCCACTTTGAATGATCTTGGAAGCTGACCCAGAATTTACCTCATTAGCCTTTGGATAAGAAACTGTAGGAAATCCATGGCTGGGAAGTCAAATATAAAATCCCAATATAATAGAAGGGTGAACTATTATGTTAATACTGCCAAGAAAGTTGCAAGGATGTAGTAACTAAAAGTCAAAAGTCACTTGTGGGTGTCATTATCTTAACAGCAATATGGCATTTCAATCTTGCTTTCCAGAATATTAAGTCCAACTCCTGTAATATTAATCAATGTTACATACAAATAAGGCAATTACTGTGCAACAAACGTTGGAAAGCAGGAAACTGATGAATGCAGGCTAACCAAAACTGAAAACTGTTCAACCTATGGTGGAAAAGACATGAAGCTAGCAAAGAGTTTGAGTAGTAATTGTAGATAGTACTATGCTAGGGAGATTGGTGGCTAAAATTCAAAATGGGAAAGCTTCATCTAGTTTGTTTGAGGTAGGAACCATTTTTAATTAATAGCTATGAATTTTTCAGGGTGTTTGCACTTGTTCAGGGCAAGCGAATTCAATGATGCATCTCTGGTGTTTGTATAGCATATAAATTGAAATAGATATCATCCACTGCATGTGATCCAATATCCCAAATCCTGGAATTCTGTCACTATTGTAATCATTAGTCTTTTCCTCCCAAGCAGTCCACCTGCAGCAAGTCCTTTACTCCGAGGAGTATGGCTTAAGGATACCTTTCGCTGATATCGCTATAGACTACCGTTTCTCAACCTTCATCAGTCATTCTTTTTCAGACTAACTCTCAAAAGTTAAGATAAGCTCAAGATCCAGAAAGATCTTGACAGACTTGAACCCTGGGCCCTATTTAACAAAATGAAATTCAATGGTGAGAAAACTATTGCACTTAAACTTAGGCAAGAAAAAACCAAATGAATTCATATAGAAGAGGCTCAACAGCTCAACAGCTAACTGTGAGAGGGATCTAGGAGTCCTAGTAGACAACCACTTAAATATGAGCCAGCAAGGTGCTGCAGCTGCCAAAAAAGCCATCATACTCTGAGGTTACATTAATAGAGGGATAGACTCAAGATCACATGAAGTGTGAATGCTACTTTATAACGCCTTGGTAAGACCACACTTGCCTGCATCCAATTTTGATCACCACAATATAAAAAAGATATTGAGCCTCTAGAAAAAGTGGAGAGAAGATCAACAAGATAATTAGGGAGCTGGAGGCTAAAACAAATGAAGAGTTGCAGGAACTGGATATGTCTGATCTAACAAAAAGAAGGAACAGGGATGACATGATAGCAGTGTTCCATTATTTTGGGGGCTTACGCAAGGAAGAGGGGGCCAACCTGTTTTCCAAAAAATAAGCAGAACTGGAACTAATCAAAGAGAGAACCAACCGAGAACTAAGGAGAAATTTCCTGACAGAACAATTAACCATGGAATGGTTTGCCTCCAGAAGTTGTGGCTGCTCCATCATTGGATATTTTTAAGAAGAGACTGGACAGCTGTTTGTCTGAAATGGTCTCTTCCTTGAGCAGGGGGTTGGACTAGAAGACCTTCAAGGTCCTTCCAACTCTATTATTCTGTTATTCACCTCTTAGGGTTGCTGCAGAAAAGAATTGGGAGAAGCAAGCATTATTTGCATCACATAGGCTTATAAAGGAAAAATGGGACAGAAATGCAATGAATCTGGCTTTTGTGCCTCATCCTTTGCTTGAACCCTTAATGGTAAAAGAACCCCAGATCTCCCAGCTTCCTCAAGCCATGAGTTTCAAATTCTCTTGGGCCTCAAAAATAAACATGTTGTTTTTGACCTCTGCTTCACAGGTAGGGAATTCTCTATCTCAGAATGGTTTTCTCCCACATCAGCTGAATTGGCAGGGAACTTGGGATGGAATCTGAGCTTTTTCCCAAATAACTTGGGGGCTGAGAAACAAAGAACTTGAGAGGGTAAGATTGTGGCTTGTCTGTTAAAATTCAGGATAATCTGAACAAAGTTTATTTATTCAGGTAAGCTTTCTGCAAACAAATGTCATCTAATAGTATGATCTGGTATAATGGCTGAAATTCTACTACTCATATTTTTTCATTAGTTCTGGTTATTGGATTTAAAACAAAAACAAAAAATGAAATACTACAAACATTACCATCATTTGCCTTGAGTAATCCTGTTTTAGAACAAAATTAATAGATAAATAATAGTTGTCTATTAGTTCTTCTAATTCTCAATCATTTTTAGCCATGCTGGTCTGGCATATTGAAAATATAGGTTCTGACCACATTTGGAGAACCAGTAGCGGAAATTTTGAGGAGTTCAGAGAACCGGCAAATCCCACCTCTGACTGGAGATTTTACAGTATCCTTTCCCTGCCACACCCACTAAGCCATGCCCACAGAACCAGTAGTAAAAAAATTTGAATCCCACCACCAGTCCAAATGTCTCTGGAAGTGCCAGATCTGGGAAAGCTACCATGGGACAGAAAGAGAAAGAAAGATAGGAGGGAGATGCCATCATCTGGACATCCATGCAACAGTGGCAAGGGGAAGTTTTAAATCTTTTTTGCCAACTGAATTTATGCAACTCAAGTCTGGTAGCCCTTGTCTGCAACTTTGGTGTACAAACACATATTTGACATGGAAGAATCCAAATTTGTAAACTTTTGAGCATTAAAGTTTCTCTTAGCTTTTATACTTCTCCATTTATCTCCTTTGCCAAATAGACATATGTTTCTGTTTTATGTGTGTTGCTCATTTGCCAGTTAATATAACTATGGGTGTGGTGTGATGTGTGTATGTGTAGATACACAGATATTAGATATGAGAGAGAGACAAAGAAAGACAGAGACAGAAACAGAGATACAGCGAGAGTGTCCACATAAGCTATACCCAGTTTTGTACCTGTTGTGCAGTTATTTTCCTGTTCTCTTTTGTGCATATATGTGAAAGAGCTGGGTTTGCTTCCATTTTTGTGTGGGAACACTGCCTTTGTGTCACACCCTCAACAATCATACCAGGCTCCCATAGGAAACAGGGATTGGATTCTAATGATGTCAACACAATATAAATAACATGAGGCTCAGGGAAGCAGGAAAGGGGGTGTGTGATACCCTGATGTGTCCCTCCCACCCCCACTCTGGCACCGTGACGACTGTTGCTAGGAAGCAGAGAAAATTTAGTTTTGCAACATTCATCTGCCTTCTTGCAAGTACCTCCTCCTGGCTTGAGAGGGAGAGAAGACAAAGGGGACAAAAGTATTAGCAACTAGGATGCTGAGCTTTCTATGGGTCCCTCCAGGATTACACATTAGGTACCCAGGAGTTGGGAACTGAAAGGTCCAAGTCATACAAAATAGAAATTCACACCCTTGGGAGTGAGGAAGTCACGTTTATTAGTATATGGGCCTTAACATCCTGCCTTGAATACCACATGGAGTAGATAACACAGGCTTGGGATTTTAGCTCCTATGATTTCCTGTAAGCCTATGTGACAAAGCATTCTGGTGATGGTAGACCAATACGTTTGAAGACCAACCTACTATTTAATCCTGTCTACTAGAATACCTCTGATGGGTCCGCCTTACTGTGATATTTGAAGTCCAAGCTTAGAGGCAAAGGATACTGTTTGAAGGCAGAAGGTCTCAGGCCAAGCTTTAGCATCTCTAAGGAGATCAAGGAAAGGCTGAAACTGCAGAGAACTGTGTAAAGGCAGAGTTGTCCATGCTCAAGGAGATGACCCAACCATCTAACTCCGTATCAGAACATTTCAAAGGTCATGTATCAGAACTTCCTAAGATTCTAGAGTCTCTGAAGCCTTTAAAAAAACCTTTTCATGTTCTCTTAAGTGCCTAGAGTTCCATAGCTACATCAACAGCCAATGATCCATGCTGACTGCAGATTAAAATGAAAGATCTTTGCAGTCAGGGAAGCTCATGCCTCTATTCTTTCTATAGGCAAAACACTTCATGCAAATTAAACAGCTTATGAACATTTGATTTATACCACCTTAGTTCCCAGGTATACAGCTAAGGGATCAAAGAACTGATTTCCTCATTAGCAATGTTTGGCTTGAAGATGTGAGGATGGGGGAAGTTTACACACATCTCAGACAGTTTTATAGTTTTGCTTTCATTTCTCCACTTAGACGGAAACTTCGATATAGAACATCCAGTTTATCCAACGTTATCTTCCACACTTTAAGGTGAGGAAGATGCCTTTCTTTGTTAACAGAAATCCTGCATGCGCATTTGAACAAAGGCTAAAAAGCCTAGCCATCCCAAATAATTCCACTAAATAAATGGGACAGCTTCTTCTGACTGAGAGCCAAAGATGTCATGAAGTTGCAGAGTCAATACTGGAGATGGCAGAATTTTTGGCTCTGCCTTTAAGTTTTTGGATTTGTTCTTCAAGTAAAATCAGAATATTAAACCTTTTTACATATTTTAAAATAGTGGAAATTTTGGCAGCATCCTTTTTTTGGAAAGAAGGAGTGGGCTAGAACTCCATGGAATGCAAGTTTCTTATAATTTTGCTCCAAACCTTTGCTCCAGTGGATCACAACAGCCTTCTCTCACCCGGTGATATCTAAATGTGTTTTATTAGCTAGATAACAACACTGTAAGGCTCCAGTTCTTGAAAGATTGAATTATCTTTGAATCTGCAAACCTAGTAACACATTCAATCCATGCACACCGGATAATATTGATTGTGTACATCCATAGCTCTAACCTGCTCTTCTGAGACGAAAGTCTTTTCCCTCCCTGAAGGTCCTTTCATGAAGTGTGGTATTCAATACTGCTCCTAAGAAGGATGCTATAGGTTGCCACCAGTGGTGGGATTCAAAATTTTTTACTATCGATCATGTGGGTGTGGCTTGGTGAGCATGGCAGGGGAAGGTTACTGCAAAATCCCCATTGCCACCCCACCCCAATAATGGAGCTTCCCAGCTCCGTTCTCCAGTGCAAGGCAACAAAAGAAGACTCAGCTGATCAGCTGGGACTTGTGAGGCAGAGAATAGGTGGGGGTGGGGCCAGGGCCAGTCAGAGGTGGTATTTCAAACTACTCAAAATTTCCACTACCGGTTCTCCAGAACTGGTCAGAACCTGCTGAACACCACCTCTGGTTGCCACCCTTCTCCAATTACAGGTAGCCTTCAACTTACAACCATTCCTTTAGTGACTATAGAAAGTGACAAGGACACTGAAAAAAAGTGACCTGTGACCCTTCTTCTCAGGACTGTGGCAACATCCTTGGGGTCATGGGATCAAAATTTGGATACTTGGCAACATGCATGTCCCAAGCTTCCACAACCAAAGTCAATGGGAGAAAGCCAGACTCGCTTCATGATCGCATGATTCATTTAACACTTGAATGATTCACTGTGGCAAAAGGTCACAAAATGGAGCAAAACTCATGTAACAACTGCCTTACTTAGCAATGGAAATTATGGGCTCAATTGTTGTCATAAGTCGAGGGCTACCTGTACCTGATAAGAATAGTTGTCCGATCTTAACCACAGTGATGCCAAAATGAGCCACATGACATTGCAACGCAAGGCCCGTTCGTTCTTTATGCATTCTAACATCACACACAAAAACATGAGGGGCAAAGTGTGGTCACTTGGGTTGAGAAGGACTCCAGCTCTGCCATTTTGCCCAGCAAGCTCACCATAGATCTGTTCACAATGAAGAAACTAGCTCCTTAGTGCAGAGTTTCTCACAAAGTACTAACATGTTTGTTCCCAAGTTATTTGGACTGCTGCTGGAGGATACAAGTGTGAACTTAACATTCTGGCAGATGGTGAGAGCAAAGGGCAAGGTGGAATAATGTTCCTGTTCTTGGAAAGATACAGAATGGTACAAAGCCAAGAGATTGATGCATAGTGTTAATGCAAGGAGGGGCGTTAGTTTGCAGAGCCTTCCCCAAAATTCAGCAGCGTCATAACTCAAAATCACTGCCCCTGTTTCCCACCTTTTGGGGGTTGAAAACTGTTCCGTTTGGAAATAAGGTGCATGAGACCGGGTTCCAACAAATAGCTCTCTTATTATACAGTAAAGCAACTGGTAACAGAACAACTGCCCAAGCCACGGCAGCCCTTCTTATAGTGGCTTGCTCACAGCTTGTGGCCAATGACAGTAGTTCAAGTGTTCCCGCCGTCCAGCGGGCCAATCGGAATGGCTCCCAAGTAACCAATCCGAGAACGGCCTTCTTGGCCAATCAGTTTAAGGTATTTGGAGTCTACCAAGTTCTACCCCTGCAGTTGTGGGGTCAATTGGTAGTTGTTGATACGCTTGCGCAAGATCAAGTTTCGCAAAAAATTTTCCTCCCCCTAGTGAGTGCAATAAGTGTTGCACTACCGGTACTGGGTATGCGCTTTGTTGGACCGCATGATTTAGGGTTGCCTTATAGTCTCCACAGATGCACACTGACCCATCTGGTTTGACAGGAGTCACAATGGGTGTTTCCCATCTGGCATGGTCGATTGGCTCTAACACCCCTTGTGCTATTAGCTTGTTTAGTTGTTTGTCTATTTTTGGTTTTAAGGCAAAAGGAACGCGTCTGGCTTTGAGCCGGATGGGGACTATTTTTGGGTTTAGGCTAAACGATATTGGAGTCCCCTTGTACTTGCCTAGGGTCCCGTCGAATACATCCCGGAACTCTTGCAACAGGCTCCCTTCCCAGTTGGCCGCAACGATGCTGTTGATCCCAGTCATGCCGATTCCCAGGGGCGCGAACCATTCAATTCCCAGCAGGCTAGAGTGATCACGGTCAATGATTGTCAGAGGCAGGATTTCAGCGTGATTTTTAAATTCTACAAGGAAATGTCCAAGGCCCACTACTGGGATTCAGTTTCCCTGGTAGTCCTTTAATATTAACTTTTGTTGTTCAAGTTCTCTTTGCTTGATGTCTGGTATCGGGCATCTGATAGTGTTCCAAGATACCATTGATAAGTATGATCTGGAGTCTACTTCCATCTCACAGGGCTTCCCTTCTATGATCACCTTTATCCGGACCTTTTTTACGTTTGCTGCCCTGGCATTTCCGATAGTTATCGTCTGGTACATTTTCTCTCTGTCACTTGTTCGTCGGTTTCTGTTTTCTCAGTTCCATCTGCTTCCGCTCCCAAGTGACTTGGGAATGGCTCCCAAGTAACCAATCCAAGAACGGCCTTCTCAGCCAATCAGTTTAAGGTATTTGGAGTTTACCAAGTTCTATACACAACAAAAATGATAAAAGCAGCAGAAAAATCCTTAAAGCAAAGCAAAACATCCAATACTAAATTCCTGGAATGGGAAAATAAATGGAAAGGACAGGACAACTCACTATGTGATATAAGTTTGCCGTTTTGCATCATAGTCTTTGTTTACTGTACTTTTCGCATCCAGGACTGAACTACTTTGCCAACTCGATTCTAGCAGATCAAATGAAAGGAATGCTGGTTTCCAGGGTCTGATCTGAGAACTTTTCCACAGCAGAAAACCAGGCCCTTGAGGTAATTTCATGCTGCTTTGTCTTGATTTTCAGTGCCACCCTTAATGTTTTGTAAGTGACAAATCAGATGGCTGTGTTTGGTGAAGGGAAGAGCATGTCATGCAAATTGCAAAATTTCATGGGCACTGAAGTTAGTGAGGTTTTTTTTTTTTTTAGCCCCAAAACATTATCTGGGGCTAAACAAACCATTCTCAGTCAACTGTGAGCAGAAACCAGAAGGATTGTGGGCAGGGGATATTTAACTCCGCTGCCTGCACAGAGGAAAAGTGGCTCCTCTGCAAAGCAGCACTAAGACATCCTCAGGCATCTTATGCTACACTCCTGCTGAGGGAAAAAGGGAGGGAGAGAAGAAAAGAAAATGGCCCATTGGGGTGTTTGATCTCTTGGCACCAAAAGTCCTATCTCTCCCCCCATGAAGTGGCAGTTGAAGAACCCATTTTCTCCACTTCCTCACCCATAGGGTTTAAGGTTAAGAGCTTCATCCACCAGGTAAAGTCAAATGCAGCTTCACCGTAGACATACAGTGATACGGTTGGATTTCTTTTTGCCAGGAGGCCCATCATGTATTCATAAATAACTTATCTATGGGGTTAGAATACAGGTGCATTTGCCCAGACCCATAGAGGTTAGGTGTCTCAGATGCAAGATAGACATGCCAGTGATCTTTGGAGCCATGTGAAGAACATCTCTTTGTGGTCTAGGCACTTTTATCATCTGAGATATGGCAGAAGTTATGCTGCAAAGAAAGCAGTTACTCAGGCTGCACCCCTGGGGCAACCTTCTATGGAAGGATGTGGAAGCATATCTTGTTTTGGAGTAGGAATACTGTCAATCCCAATACCCCTCCAACTCTTCCTTTGTTGTTCCTGCCACTTATGGGATGGAAAGAGAAGTGGGACAGCTTAGCTGGGTTGTGAAAAGACTCTCCTACTGTAAGGTGAATGTCCTTAAATGGATGTTGAGGGCCCAGAGAGGAAATTGAATCCTCAGGTGGCCTATAGGAAAAAGCAGCAATGAAGAAATTGCTGCTTTGAAGATGCTGGTTGAACAGGTGCATGCCCTTACCTTTAATACATTGTAGGGCAGGGGTGTCAAACTCACAAACATCACAGTGTCATCACGTGATGTATCATGACTTTTTTCTCTCCTTTGCTAAACCTGGCATGGGCATGGCCAGCATGTGATACATCCGGCCTGTGGGCCACAAGTTTGACAACCTTGTTGTAGGGCATTTCTATGTTGGGAGAAGGCAAATGTGGACAAGGTCAAAGTCCTAGAGTAGCCATGCACAAATGTGATTTCTCCTAATACCTCCACAATGGTACATACTGTGGTTCACTGAGTCCTTCCTCCCTCCCTCCCTCCCAACAGAGCAGGAAGTGACTTTGCTGCAGCTTTGAGATTACCACAGAGGACCTGGCATCTTTGATCTTCCACTCCTGGGGATTGGAACATAGATTGCCCTGAGGGAGTAGGCGACTGGCTCAACCATGTCAGCTCACTTCATCCAAGGTGTTCTGCATGGGTGGAGAGATGAATATTATCAGCATGCAGGCTGATTGATTAATGATGAGTGGCATGTCTATGCTATCCTCTTTCTTTAGATGTCTAACCATCTGTCACGTCAATGTCATCCTGCTTGGGAATTACAATCCAAGCCTGGACATATGAATGCACCCCTAGAAATTTGGGCAGAAGTAGTAGCAGTTTACTCACACTGGCCCTGTGATGGTAGCATGACAGCTACAAAAGGAAAGATTTATTTTCATTTATTTTATTTGGTTTGTCAATTGCTTACAAGATAATAGGTATAAGTAAAAACATAGTTATGAATACATGGGGATACATATAAAAACAATAAAAGAAACAATAGGACAGGATGGTAGGCACGTTGGTGTGCTTATGCACGTCCTTATAGACCTCTTTGGAAGTGGGTGAGGTCAACAGTAGAAGGTCTAGAAGGTTAAAGTTTTTTGGGTTTGGGGAAGAAACCAAGAGTCAGGTAGAATATTCCAGACATTGACCACTCTGTTGCTGAAGTCGTATTTCCTGCAATCAAGTTGGTGCGATAACCTTGAGTTGTGTCTATTGTTTGCTTTGTATTGTTATGATTGAAGCTGAAGTATTCATTGACAGGTAGGACATTGCAATGATGATATTTATATACTCTACTGAGATTGGATCGGAGGCGTGTAGTTGTAGATTTTCTAGATCTAGAATTTCAAGTCTGATGGCATAAGGTATTCTGCAAAGAATAGAGGAGTGGAGAACTCCTCTGTGAAATATTCTGGACTTTTTCAACTGTGTTAATACATAATGTGGTTTCAGACTGATGAGCTGTATTCGAGTATTGGTCAAGCAAATATTTTGTATGCTCTAGTTATTAGTGTAATATTACCAGAGAAAAAGCTACGTAAGATTAGGTTAACAACTCTTTAAGCCTTTAGCTATGTACTTACAGTGGGCTTTGGCACTTAGATCATTAGAGATGAGTACTCAAGATCCTTTGGAAGATTGACATCATGGATCATCAACAAGGTCTTGACTATTCAGCTTGTATTTTATTTTCTGATTTTTTTTTTTGCCAATATGTAAGACAGGTGGCATGTTTGGAGATATGGGAAAAAAACAGCAGGAAAAGTTATAAATCATGGCCTGGGTACAAGACAAGGCCGGTATCCTGGGATCATGGAGAAAAATAGGGGTCACCAGGTCACTCCAGTGGTGTTATAAATCAGTAATGAAGAAAACTCTGAAATGGAACATCTCTTTTCCTAGTACTGAAGAAAATGAAAACGAAAGCAAACGCCAACAGAAATGAAGTCAAAACCCTCCACACAGAGAGAAATAGATGAGAATAATCTGAGAGAAATTGGAGGACCAAGGAAGCTACACCCAACCAAACAAGTTAAAACAATCCTGAACCCAATGGTCAGTAGTTAGGGTATTGAGGATCAGAAAAACAAATTCCAGAAATTGGGGGCCATTAAGGGGAATACGTTGAATTTCAGCTTCCAACATCCTGGCATTTTTCAGGGATGGCAGCATGTATCTTGGAAACAAAGCACAGCAGGACTAGTGCTGGATGGGAATGGAAACTATCTAGGAATTGGAGGCTGGGGGCACTGAGGCTATATTAGGATGTTGAAAATGATTGGAAAAAGGCAGGAGCAATCCACATGGTACTTTTGCCCAGTAAATTGTATGGTTATGCCTCTGAAGTCAGTAGGGATCCAGCTTTTATTGAAGGATATCTTTAAAAAAAAAAACCCTACAAAAGAATGTAGCTGAATGGCAGCTCTTCTATAAGGATGTGCAGAGCAGTACAGGGTATATAGCAACTCCTGGAGTGCAGTCCCCCCTCCCTCCCTTTTTTCCTCCCTCTCTCCCTCTGGGGCTACCTGCTTGGACCTTTTCTTCTCACTTTTGCACACAGAAGCATGCCTTTCTCCTCTCTGGCTCTTTTTATCTGCTTGTTCTTCAGGGGTGCTTGAAAACTCATTCACACCTGTCTCTGAAAAGCTTGGGAGGAAGCCAAGGAAACAGTCAATGCTTCCGGCTTCAGCTGTTAAGAAAAGTCCCTGGTTGAAAAGCAAGCACACTCCCCTGCCGCCTGCTGGTGAAAGGTAAACAACCGGTGTCCCTACCGACTCCCTCCCTGTCCCTGAACCTTCTTGCATTGAGACAAAACATGGGGCTGCTGCCCCACTTGGTCTGGGGAAGGAAGGATGCACGCACATTCCTGTTCCCAGAAATGGATCCAGGAAGAACACAAGCATCCTTTTAGCATCAAGTAAGAGGACTGGCAGCTCCATATGCATAGTGGGTTGTAAAAATGAAAGCCTTAGACAAGAGTCACCATGGTCTTTCAATGGACCAAACAGATTATTGTTCATGACCATGTGAATGCTTCTCTGTCTCTCTCTTGCTATCCCTTTGTTTATGTTCCAGTGCTTATGTCCAGTGATTGTGTTCGCACAAGCGACTAAACTACAAACATAAGCTACATTTTAGCTTAACGTCAATCCAGTCCATGCGGTTAGTTTATGGTTCAGCATGTTGTGCAAACCCAGAAAATCTAATTAATTCCATACAATTATAATTAAGTTACCCATGGGTAACAGAGCACTGCCACAGCCATCACTGTGAATACCTTTTGATGTTTAAACTGCTTTCCAAAAGGCTTAGCACCTGAGCTACTCTTACTGTGTATGGGATCTCAATTTCCCTGCCATCTCCCATATGCAAAACTTTAGCTGAGTGCAAGAATAACTGGTGGAGAGCCTCAGCCCACCACTTAAAAACAGCAGCTAGAGCCAAGGTGCAGCTACAGTACCTGGAGTGATTTTAGGGTTACTACGAGGCGGTGGACTCAGCATCAGCAAGCATGAAAACTCTTGAGAGGGTTGGAATTATGGCAAAGATTTGTCAACCCAACACCACAAGGAAGAAGGGGCAGGAAAAAGACACTCAAGGAGAATGGATGAACTGGAGCTATGCATGGCAGTAAAACAGAAAACCCAAGTTTGATGGGAGATTCAAGGTTTCTGGAGAAGCATGCAAGAGCTTCAAGGTATAGAGTAGGCGAGGTCAAGACTGGGCTTGCCTTAGACATGTACTGTAAATAGCTAGCAAGGGTCAATTAAGCACCAATCCTGCCCTCAGCATGCACCTAGGGAGCCGTTGGATATGACAGCCCTTTTCTGGTACTCTTGACAAATCACAGGAGCTCTATTGGAGAAAGCTGCCTATGCGGAAAACACAAAGGTTAAGTTTTGCCAGCTCCAGTAGAACGAATCCTGACGGGCTGACTGACAATTCTTTTGGGAAGCCTGAACAGTCCACACATGCTTTTATTTCTTCCTGCATCAGGTCAGGCAAGTCTTTTCTATTCTAAATCAAACTTTCTTTCATAAAAGGTACAGGACTCATTTCGGATGGAGTGTGAAGGCAAGGAGTCCACCCAGCACTTACTCGGTAGAGAACAGAGTTGCCTCTGAGCTATTCCATGTTTGTCTGCATTCTCTGCTACAAGAGGACTAATAAATGTAATGGTCTCCTTGGGCATCCTGGAAAAAAAATGTCTTCTTTTACCATATCTTCCTTTGGTATTTTCCTCAAAAATGTAATATCTGTGCTTTGTCCCTGCATCTACCATTCCCCTGTTCTCTTTCACTGTTTATGCAACGTTTATCCACCGTTTATCCGCCTATACATTTAGGTTCTCTCTCTCTCTCTCTCACACACACACACACACACACACACACACATACACTGCAACCATCGTGGTTAAGTTTTATTTGGTTGATTTCAGCTCCCTTCTCCACTTCATCAAGAGCGCTCATTCTGTGTGAATCCACCCATATATCTGTAGCCTTTCCAGATTTGTATCTTTTGCTGGCTGGACAAACTCTGCCTCTCCTTTCTCATCCAGGCTATACAGTGAAGATGTCACTGATTGATTGACCTGAGCCAAAGTAGCCTCAGGTTTGTGTGGTTTGAATGAACTCCTATTTTGGAAAGAAAAAGAGCAGCTTCTGCTAATTTATGAACTATTCAGAGGATGAGATACTTTCACAAGCCAGCTTCAGTGTGAGCAAATTCTCAGCAGAGGGTGATGTGAACGTATCCTTTATTCTCTTAAGTCAGTTTTCCTAAAAGCCTACTAACTGAAAATGTATCCAGTAATATTTTTGGTAGTAAAAGAGCGGGTGGAATGTAGTGGGAGATGATTTTAACACTTTTCCAAAGCCAGAGTGATGGTACCATCTGTTAGAGCTCTAGGCTAATTAATCTCCTAGCTCAGGCAAGGAAGTGAGGTGATAATGAGGCTTTCATATTTTACCATTGGCTATGACAGATAGGCTTGAGGAGGGGATAAGGAAAATAATGGAAGATCTCCTCCCAACTTCCATCTTTACCAGTTAACATAGCATTTCTTTGCAAGACGCCATCGGTTGAAGACATTTAATTTTAGAAAAGCTCAAGCTGGTTCAAAAAAGACTCTAGAAAGAGTTCAGAGAAGAGTAACAAAGATAAGGAATCTGGAGGCTAAACCATAAAAGAAAAAAAATCAGGGAACAAGGTATGTTTAGTCCAGGACTCCCCAAACCTGGCAACTTTGAGATGTGGACCTCAACTCCCAGAATTCTCCAGCCAGCATAGCTGAATTCTGGGAGTTGAAGTCCACAAGTCTTAAAGTTGCCACATTTGGAGGCCTCTGGTCTAGTCTAAAGTAGAGAAGGACTGTAGGGGTGACATGATAACAGTCTTCAAGTCCTCGAGGGGCTGCCACAAAGAGGGTCAACCTATTCTCCAAAGCAGCTGAGGTCAGGACAAGAGATAATGGGTGGAGGATCATTAAATAGAGATCTAACCCAGAACTAAGGAGAAACTTCCTGACAGTGAGAGCAATTAATCAGTGGAACAGCTTGCCTCCAGAGACTGTGACTGCTCCATCACTGGAGAATTTCAAGAAGAGATTGGACAGCCATTTGGCCAGAATGGTATAAGCTTGAGCAGGAGGTTGGACTGGAAGACCTCGAAGGTCCCTTCCCACCCCATTATTCTAATTTTTAAAAACATAAGGCTCAGTATGATTTTGGTAACTCCTCTGAGTTAACTATATTCAACATTACAACCATGGCCTGTAAATATAACTGGATGTGTGGAAATGGTTTGTCTTATTTATGTTTCATTCCCATGTCTTTTATAATAAGTAATGTTTGATTATAAATAATAGAAGATTGTGGGGATTTAACTATGGAGTCTTCTTGAGATTTATGGCTGGGCAATCAGTCATAATAAGTATCTGCATATCAGTTTTTACTGCTGTACCACTACGAATGACAAAACAAAGGTAACATTCTTGGATGCCAGGACATCCAAGAACCGAATACAAATAAACCCTGTAGGATCTCGGATACAGATCATTGAGTTACCTTAAAAAGCATAGGTGTCTTGTCATTCAGTCTTTCTTAAATTGATAAGCATCCTCAAAATGCCTGGCAACTTTTGGAAAGAGATTCTGGATTATGGGGTCCAAGCATCAGACCATACTTTTAAGCTTTATTCCACACTATGCAGAGATGGTATTCAGCAGGTTCTGACCAGTTCTGGAGAACTAGTTGTGGAAATTTTGAGTAGTTCGGAGAACCGGCAAATCCCACCTCTGACTGGCCCCAGCCCCATCTATTCTCTGCCTCCCAAATCCCAGCTGATCGATTGGATCTTCTTTTGTTGACATGCATAGAACAGAGCTGGAAAGCAGGTTAGTGGGGTGGGCAGGGAATGAGATTTTACTGTATCCTTTCTCTGCTATGCCCACCAAGCCAGGCCACACCCACAGAACCAATAGTAAAAAAAAATTGAATCCCACCACTGGTTCTGACCAGTTCTGGAGAACTGGTAATGGAAATTTTGAGTAGTTTGGAGGACCAGCAAAAGCCACCTCTGATTGGAGATTTTACAGTATCCTTCCCCTGCCATGCCCTCCAAGCCATACCCACAGCACCGGTAGTAAAAAAAAATGAATTCCAGCACTGACACTGTGTCCTTTCTCCTAGAAGCAGAATCCAAGATTCCTTATCTGCACCCTCCCTTTTTGCTGGATCTCTCTTTTGCAAAGAACAAAAGGACCAATAACCCATCTCTCTATAGAAGATTTGCCTTTAATGGATTTCCATTAAACCTAGGAATGATGGTGATCTAAGTAGGTACAGAAAAGCCAGAATCACCCTCGTCTGTGAAATGATATGAGTTCTATTAAGAATTAACTCAAATCATTCGATACATAATTCAGATCTGATTTGCTTTCCTTAAAAGCAGATAAATAATGATAGGACACTACTACTACCTTGCAATTGATAATCAAATTACAGGCATGTAACTGTCAGCTTTTCATTCAAGGAAATATTGCCTTTCTGCGAAGATGAATCTGCTGTCAAATGCAGAACATGCTGTGACACACTTAGAAAAAATAAGAACCTTATACTAATTGTACATTAATCTAATATTGTCAACTGTGGCTGGTATTGAAATATTTCAATAATTTCAGTCACAGTACCATTCACATCACATCATTTGCTGCTTGATATTTGCTTTTGGCGATGGGGATTTGTATGATGGCTATTTCTAATCAATGACTGTGCAGGCTGGTCCCCCAGGTCTCTAAGACGGTCCTTATACCTATTCTACTCCCTGCAGCACACTGCCCTCTAGTGGCCACTCCTGTTCTACAACATAATCAAGGCATACCAGAAATGAGGGTTTGAAACAAGGGAGTAGAATCAGTGTATATAGTTAGTGAACCATAAAAAACGCTGATGTGGAGACATGTCCAGGACTTTAAACACACTCGAAAGGAAAAGGAACATATTCTGAAGGAGAATGGAAGTCATCTTCCTCCTCCAAAATAACATTTGGATACAACATTTGGTTGTATAATTTCTTTGCCATCAGATTTTGAATGGATTACAAGTAATCTGGCGATCACTGTGGGGTTCAACAATGAGCATATAAATGTATATTTAAAACCTATTGATGGTTGCAGATGCTTATGTGTTCCTTCTTCCATTTGAGCACATATTGTCTATTCTGCCATCAAATTGTACAATGCAATTTTTGTGACCCTTTTAGGATGTTCAGAACTTGGACTGCAATTTTATACCCATTTGAGATTAAAGTTTAGCAAGTTCGACAAACTACATGATAAAGACATGAAATGTCTTTCAGATTTAACAGATAATTAGAGTTGGAAGGGACTTTGTAGGTCATCTAGTCCAACCCTCCGCCCAAGCAGGAGACCCTACACCATTTCTGACAAATGGCAGTCCAATCTCTTCTTGAAAGTCTCAAGTGATGGTGCTCCCACAACTTCCAAGGGCAAGCTGTTCCATGGGGTGATTGTTCTCACTGTCAGAAAGTTTCTTGTTATTTTCAAGTTGAATCTCTCCTTGTTCAGTTTCCATCCATTATTCCTTGTCTGGCCTACAGGTGCTTTAGAAAATAGCCTGACCCCTTCCTCCCTGTGGCAGCCCCTCAACAAACCCACATACCAACCTGTCTCCATATTAAGGATTATGTAAATAGCATTATCATGCCTGGTTGTTGCTCATCTTCCAAGGGTAAATGCAATTCCTGTGGCAGAAGTGCAGTCTGGATGCTGCACAGGACACACTGGATAATCCTGTGTAAAATAAATCTGACATTAGATCTGGTAAGATGGAAAAATCAGTAGAACTACTTTCCCTATCCTGGGTGCACTTCGGAGTAAACTGAGCAGTTCCTTGCCACAGCTTTCTCCTATGCAGCTCTCAATAGGTAAAGTTTTTGTGCCAACTTCAGAAATGCCTCTCTTTTCCTTTCCCAGATATCAGCATGTATGAGCACCCAGCCCCTTCTAAGATTATGTCCTTTCACTCGAACACAAATCTTCTCTTCTCCTTTCTTCCCTCGTTGTTGTTCTGATGCCAGAGCATAAAACAGTGGAACAGGTTGTTCTTTCATTCCTGTTCTGGGAATCTGGTGAAAGTTTGTAGCATAGAACTGATAGCTCAGCCTTGCAGAAATGAAGCAGCAATGTTCCTATCACTGCAATCTAAAACATTGTATGCTTTTAAAAAATAAAGAAGGAGAAAGGGAAATTTTCGCAGAACTGAGGCAGGGGGTGGAAAGCATGGGGAACAGGTCACACTGAGGCTGGGCATCAATGCAAAGGATGCCATCATGTGGAGATGGAAAAACTGAATGGAGCTTCGGCTTCTAGAATTGGGGATGATTCACACCAGAACTATCATCATCATCATCATTGTGTTTTTTTTTAAAAAAAGCAGCTGTCAAACAGCTGAGGACATACAGCCTGGCAACCCAGGCAAGAGTGGCTGCCCAATTCAATGACTAGGTGCTGGAGGGGAGGGGTGTGACAGGCCTGAAGCCAATTGGAACTGGGCTGCTACTAGAAGGCAGCCAAGAGCATCCTCTTGAAGGTTTAAGACAGCTTGAGTCAGAAAACAGCTACTCTGAATCCAAGCTGGAAACATGGACGTGGCTGCATTGGGTTAGAGCAGAAGGACAACGACGGCGTCCATTGCTGCATTCAGAAAGTAGCACTAGAAATAGCACTTAGACTTATATACTGCTTCACAGTGCTTTTATAGCCCTATCTATGTGGTTTACAGAGTCAGCATATTGACCCCAACAATCTGGGTCCTCATTTTACCCATCTTGGAAGGATGGAAAACTTTAAGACTGGTGGGATTCGAACTGCCAGATTGCAGGCAACTGGCAGGCAGCAGAAGCACCCTGCAGTACTGCATTCTAACCACTGCGCCAGCACAGTTACTTGCATTGATAGTGATCAAGCAAAAAGTGAAAACCTGCCCTTCAGTTCTCTGAATATCCCATTTATGTTGACAGCGACTGGGAAATTCCCATGCCAGAGAAAGAAACAGGAAGATAACTTTTCCTGGCATCAGAATATTCTACTGTTAGCCATCTTAAACAAAGGGATGGTGGAATTAAACTTTGACATGAATCCACTGTGTTACACCAGCTCTTGATGGATTTCTTTTTAAATGCTTCTGAATAAAAATAGTTTTCCATCCTGTCCCACAGGAAGGGTGAAGGTATTGATGGTGCCAAGGATTCTGCAGTTAGGGAGAAATCCTGCTCCTATTCTCCAGATGGATGTGAAAGGTGGTATTTTTATGGTTATTCGTCTCCCTGCTCACTTAAAAGAAATCCTTCTCATTGCTTGTGATGGAATGAAAATGAATTATGACAGCTCTAGAGTTGGTGTAACAAAGTCTGAAGTCTGGAAAGGCTTTGATCCTGTCAAAAAGAGGAAGCTTCTTCCAGCAAGTCCATAGTTGTCCGCTGATCTTCTTTCCTCATTCTAGCCTGAGAGACTTCAGGTTATCAAAATTTCCACAGTGATAAGGAAGGGCAAGTCCTTACAGTTAGATTCTTATGCCATTGACAGGGCATCCTTTGGATGTTCTCCTATTGATCTTGCCCTAGTATATTCACCTAGTGGTGTCAGTTTACCCAACAATGCTAAAATGATTATATTATCAGTAGTTGCTGGTGTTGTAAGGAATCACTGTGCTAATTTTGCTTACGTGTAGATTAATCCTTTGCACTTTTTGTATTTCAGTCCTATTTACTCTGGCTATTCACTTTCTGCCTGCGTGTATGTATTCAAACAAACCCACATAAAATATAATGTATCAGATGAAGTGGATTCTACAGGTAGTACTCGACTTACAAAGGTCATTTAGCAACCATTCAAAGTTACAACAGCAGGGAAAAAAAGGGACTTATGACCATTTTTCACAGTTACAACCTTTGTAGCATCCCCATGGTCATGTGATCAAAATCCAGATGCTTGGCAATTGGTTGATATTTATGACTTTTGCAGGGTCCTGGGGTCAGGTGATCCCCTTTGCAATCTTCTGGCAAGCAAAGTCAACGGGGGAAGCCACATTTACTTAACAGCTGGGTTACTAACTTATCAACTGTGGTGATTCACCTAGCAACTGTGGCAAAACTCATGGAACAAATGTTTCACTTAACAACATAAATTTTGGGCTCAATTGTGGTCAAAACCGGAGGACCACATGTGGTCCATTAGTTTACAATAAGGCATGCATTCTTCTTTCGTGTCTCTCAAGATTCTTCTTTTTGCTGCATCAAATGTCATAGCTGCATTTTTGAAAATGCTTTGCCAGTGAGATATGGGCAGCTTCACTCACGGGGATAATCTCCTGCCCTCTAGGTTCCAGTCACTTGTATGCTGACCAACCATTAGACTACATGGTGAGATTCAAAAATTCCCACCACCAGTTTTGTGGTTTGGTGGGTGTGGCTGCAGGGGTGGGATCGCGTGACTCATGCGATGTATGCACGCTTGTTAAAACAATAAAAATGTCTGACTTCCCATGCACAATTTTGGAAGCAGGAAAATGTACCATCAGAGGATGTTTTTATAAAAAAATGTTTAGACTGTGCAGAGATGGACAGACTAACAATGAAATTAAGAGCAAAGAAGAATTGATATATTATAATGTCTGAGATGCCCGGTATGAATGGTTTAAGAATAAAAAGAAATCAAAATGACAATTAGGTAAAGAATAAGAAACCATGTAAATACTGATATTTATATTCATATCTGTATTTATTTATATATTGTTGAAATTGTATAATGAAAGAACTGTGTACATAGAAAGATGATAAGGAAATGTAAAAGATGTCTTGATGCTGATATAATGATGTATAAAGCGTCGGAGAGCATCGGAGAGACTCAGAGCGAACCACTTCTCTGCCAACTGATCTTTGGCACTACAGGTACGCCAGAACCAGACCATGACAGTAGAATACCACCACTGTAGTCCTCAACTTAGAACCATAATAGGGACCCAGATTTCCATTGCTAAGCAAGGTGGTGGTTAAGTGAGTCACACCCAATTTTATGCCCTTTTTTTTTTTTTACCACAGTTGTCAGGCAGATCGGTGTAGTTCAGTGAATTGGGCTTCCCCCACTGACTTTGTCAGAAGCCATCTGGGAAGTTCATAAATGGCAATAACATGAGGCTGGGACACCGCAACCACCACTGGTTGCTGAGTGCCCAAATTGTGATCACCTGACTGTGGGTGATGTCATGACCATTTTGAGTGAGAGGGCCAGTTGTAAAGTCAGTGCCACTGTAACTTTGGATGGTTGCTAAATTAATAGTTATAAGTCAAGGGCTACCTGTAATGGAAGCTGAAAATCAGCACATGGACTAGAGTCAGAGTAGGTGACCATTAAACCTGTGATGACCCAGGGTGAGATACAAAACAAACACAGTCACAGAAAACAGATGAAACCCCTTTTATTCCTTCACTTTGCTTTCAAGTTCCAAATATTCTTGATGGAAGAGAAAAAACTCCCACACAAATCATTACAAGAAGAAGGAAAAAAGCAACACAACCAGGCAAGATAAGGGTTGGAGGACGTCCACAGATAACACACACTGGGAAGGATGCCAAACTCAGAGAGGAACCATAAACTAGATATATTTCCACACTTTGTTTCCAGCATTCGCCCGTATGCAGGTCCATCCTCTTGTTCAGTTGTCACAGCTGCAGCCCATGAAGAGGATCAAGGCCCTCTCCTCCTGAGTAGACCACGTCTCTCCCTTATCCTCTCCTTTCTGCATGCCCTAGGATGGATAGGGGATGGGCCTGGGTCCTCCTCTGACTGCTCAGCTGGCCTCTGCTCTTCCCCAGCCTCCTCTACAATCTCCAGAGCCACACTTCCACTCCCTGTCAGCTGTTCCTCCTCTCCCTCAGAGTCAGTCTCCACCAGGGGCATGACAAAACTTATGAAAAAAAGTACAGGTAGTCCTTAACTTACAACTGTTTGTTTAGTGACAGTTCAAAATTACAATGGCACTGAAAAAAGTGACGTATGACCATTTTCACACTTATGACTGTTGCAGCACACACACACCATGGTCACGTGATCAAAATTCAGATGCTTGGCATCTGGTTCTATTTATGACGGTTACAAAATTTCACAGCGTTGTTGTATCCTGCTTGTATTGAAAAACTGCTTAAGGAAAATGGTCAAAAATTTCCAAAGAAATATTTAATGTTCACGAAAAAGCAGTTTAAACAAAATATTAAGGAAAGCTTCCACATGATTGTGTTGCTTGCTTGTGGAATAGACCATCACTGATTCTGTTTTCTTGGTGCTTTTTAAGAATTTGGACAGCCACCTTGTGGGGAGGGACTAAACTAATGGACAGCCTACTTAAGCCTAAAGGGCTTCCCAGGGAAGTCTTGCCTCTGAGATTCTATGAATAGGTGTGATCGCCAGGCCTTACTAAGCCCAGAGCAATTCATAGAATGGATTCCCACATTTCTGGATCACCCTTCCGGTGTTCCAGAGAGGCCAGCTTTGACCAATAATCCAACTTCTAAAATGGAAAGAAAATTATGCAGAAATCTCCTTTGTGTGCCTTTTTGAATGAATGTCTTCTTTCTCTTGCCAAATGCATTTGAACTTCAGAAAGCCCAGCACTCCTGCTCTGCAATATAGGATCTCCTAGAGAGGATGCGTGAAACAGCCCTGTGTTATAAAGGGCTAGGATTAGGGTTAGGTTAGGCCAAGCAAAGAATGACTGAAGAGGAGGAGGAGGAGGAGACCGATGACAAGGAGGAAGAGGAACAGAAGAGCCCCCCCCTCCGGTCTAGCATAGAGTCGTCCCTATGCTATGTCTCTCCATTTCTATTTATACCAGAACCTTTTAATCGGCTAAAAATCCAGTCTGCCTTCATTGTAATAACTTTAACCAGGTTGCTTTTCTGTACCAATTACAGGTTAGGAAGACTGGTTGCCACAGCAACAGCAGCTGTGAGCACCCCCAGTGCTGTTCAATACCTTGATTCTTTTATAAAAGGGGAAAAAGACAAAAAGGTGTGTGTATACAGAGAGAGAGAGAGAGAAAGAGAGAGATTGGGCATGCTTAGACTTAAAGGGCCAGAGGCAGCTAAGGCCTTACTGCTAGTGTGGCAGACAATACTACACAATAGTAGAGCAGAACAGTCTTAATTCAGAAATGGATGTCTGTCCCTCACCTACCATCCATCCCACGAACCCTTTCAGCTGCGAGAGAATATCCTGCTGATGAACCTGAGGCTGGAATAAATGTCATGAGAGGTGGGATGTGGCTGCTGCCGCCTCCCCCATTCATGATCTAGTGCTGCCTGTCTTTTGACTGTCCACAGTTTTGACAAGGCAGCAGTTTGATATGGAGACCCTCCTCAAGTGATCATATTTATCCTTAGGCCATGGATCAAAACCCTTTTCCGATTATGTCTGCCCACCAAGTTTTGTGAGTGGTAATTTAGCAGGTCAGAAGCCAAGGCGGTGTCCATCAGGCACACAGAGGCCTATGACCATATTCACGTAGTGTTCACATAATTACACAAATTGGAGGAGAGAGCTTGGCAATGTGGCAGAGAATGAGAACGCAGGTTTGCTGCTTCAGGGTCTATGCAGGTCCAGTTAGACAACCACAGGGGTGGGATTCTACTGGTTCGGACCAATTCTATTACACTGGTAGTTATGATTCTGCGCAGTTTGAATGACCGGCAAATCGTGCCCCTGGCTGGCCCCACCCCTCTCTGCCCACTCCCCCCTCCCTGCCGAGTCAGTCTTTATTGTGCATGTGCAACATTGCGTGCATGCCCGACATCGCTAACTGCATTCTTCCCTGCCCAGTCATTCCTTAAGATATTTCTTTTTTCCCCTACCGACGATTAGCTGTTCCTGTAATCAGCTGTGCCGGGATTCCCCTCGTTTACTTCTGCTTCGCCCAGGAGGCTTCCCTGAGACCCAGAAGGCCCCAAAATGGAGTGCAGGTGGGTGCTGCATCCCCCCCACTCTGTTTTTTTCCTTCTTGAGCCCCAGGTAAGCTTTCTGGGAGCAAAAGCTCCCCCCAGGAGGCTTCCCTGAGGCCCAGAAGGCCCAAAAAACTGGGGGAGGGGTGTGTTTGCTTAAAAAAAGCCACGTCCACCAATCACATGGCCCCACCCAACCAGCCCACCCACCTAGCCATGTCCACAGAACTGGTTGTTACAAAATTTGAATCCCAACCCTGGACAACCATTATGCTGCCTCATGTCCTGGAGATTATTTTGCATTCCTGCTCCGTTTTTTTTTTTTAGATAGATGTTCNTCCTGCTCCGTTTTTTTTTTTTTAGATAGATGTTCAAATCCATATGTATGTCAAAAAAAAAACTGAGCACCCGGGACTTTTACTAAAAGGAGAGCAGCCTTGTCCTGGCACAAGATACATGGAAAAGATTTGCATCCCTGTAGCACAGTGCTGGTTTCTTCCTTGAAAGCCAGTCTGGATGCCAATGAACAGTCAAGATGTCTTCCCAGAATACTCCAAGGAGGTCTTTTACTCCTATTCATTGAAAACTGATATTGATAGGCTTTCAGTCTCAGAGACCAGAATTAATACATAGCCATCATAAGTGGCCATCAATTGCTTCACCTACTGCATAGGCATTTCTTCAAGTCCATTTCAAGGCAGTCCAAGTCAATGGTCATCACATCTTGTGGTCTTGAATTTCATTGATTCACTGGAAGATCTGCGTAGGGCATTTTCTGATCTAATCTGGATCTTTTACTGTTCAGTTTAATCAGATGATCCTTGATCATCTACTTCATTGAGGAGATTTGAACTGCAACACTTAACAACATGTTGATCCTCTTATACCCTCTTATAACCTCCTTCCTTTTGTGCAGCAGGTAATATTTGGGTCATATATGTCAAGGGTCACAAAGTGGATGAGACAGCATCAGAAATATAGATGAAGCTGGATTTGGAAGAAGTTTAGAGGGTTTTTTTGTTTTGTTATGTTTTAAATTGGCATGTGCCTATTTTAGAATTGGTGACACCCTTTCTGTGTATCGTATTTTCCCACTTCAAAAGAGTAGGCTATTCTATAATTAGTTTTCAACAATTTAAGTTCAGGGTGGGTGAGTTTGAGGGCCACAGAAATGAGACTTCAGAGTCACATGTAGTCCAGAGCTGGTGAAGTAGACAATTATATTTCTCAACTGATTTATCAGAAGAAAGGAAATGACTTCCTTGCCCTTCCTTACTGCTACAGTCTTCTTGCATTAGGCCAGTGTTGTTCTCCTTTCTTCTTGCTTCCCCCACCCCCACCCCCAATGCAGGCAATAAGGGCAACTGCCTGGAGTGAGCTAGCAAGATCAATGTGGCTTCAGTGAATGCCACATGGCAATTGTACAGCCTCAGCAATTCAGCACTATTTTTCTAAACAGATGTATTTATAAAAGCAATAAAGAATGCATGTGTGAAGGGTTATGATTCCAGGAAAATGCATTTGCTAGAAGTTGCTGTGAGAGGACTGGAGCAAGGCAGAACCAAAGAGGCATCAGGAACCCTGAGTGAGAGATTTGGATAGGAGGGATATAGCTGTCATAGACATTTTGCCAGGGCTATAGAATATATGTGCAACATTTGATGAACACGTAAACATATAGTAATGGGAAATTTACTTTAAAAGTAATCCACTGCCATAGAAATACACTTCTTATGTTGGGTCCAATCTCCTCTGCCTGTTATTCATCTTAGCCAATTTTTACCCAACAAGAGACCATAGAAACCTTGTATTATTCTGCAGAAAAGTATATTTATTAAAAATTACTTATTTTAGATTGGTCCATCTGAAAAAGTTACAAAGTTATGCTTAGGCTAGTCTTTTGGGAAAGTGCGTTTCGTAGGAATGGAAAGAAGGGATGGATGAAATGGTTCCTAATGCTTCAGGATTTTTTTTAAGGCATGTCTTTACGATTACATGTATTGGTATAAGCCATTTCTACACAGGAACACAAGAGTCGGGATTCTCATGTCATGTGTGGAAAAAAATCGGTAAAGTGGAGTAGTTATTTATGTTGCAATGTTAAGAAGAAGAAGAACTTTATTGTCATTGTACAAGTACAACGAAACTGTGGATGCACCCCAGCAACTGTTCACAATACAATAAAACCAAAGCACTTAAAATGAAGATAAGAAAAATAGAGTACCCATGTCTCCATTTGCAATTTGAGAGTACGATATCTATGAATGTACACAAAATATACATCCAACACTGACTTGGGAATTGGGAACAGAGTTTCCAGAACAAAGGAGAAAGCAGGGCCCTAAAGCCATGACTGATCCAGAGACATAAACAGGAACATCTGAAAGCTCCCAAAGCTATAACAATATTCAGATGGAAATTCCTCTATTATTAAATTTTCTCATGGAGAAATCATTGACAGAAGACTTTACTGAGTCTGCTTGAATTTGCAAGAAGGCCACATGCTGTAACTGCACATAATTGACTGGGTGAGGTTGATGTAGCTAACTATGGCACAGTCGATTTTGTTCTTGGCAGTGACACATGGAGAAAAATGGGAAGATATTCTTGATAAGCTCGTGTTGCTCTTAAGACAGCGATGGTGCAAGCAGATTTTTCCTAAGTGTCTATGCCAGTTTCTTTGATAACAAGAATACAGTATGAGGTAGGGGAGGAGGTGTTTTGATGCACTAATTCATAGCATCCAACCCTAGCAAATCTCTGTATACCCTTATGCTCATTCCCCCATTTTCTGCACATAATAACTATCCAGGCAGTGTAAGATAGCAGAGAAAGGGCACAGAGAATCTTTTAGTTCATCTGTTGCTTCTGATTAGTTACAGCAGAGCAAAAAAGGTGTTTGGGGAAGTCTTGGGCAGGTATACATTGATTATGAAAAGGGGGAAGGGAAGGGGATTTAAACAGGCCAGCACAACATATGCATTCTTATCTGAATCAAGGAAACCTAGCTGAAGGAGGAAAAAAAACTGCTCTTTGACAATCTTTCCTCCCCAAAGAAAAGCTTACAAATAAACAAACATGACAGTCATACAGGCATGAGACAGGTAGGTAGGCATCAGGTTTCTGGAGAAAGCTGATAATTGCTAAAGCTAAAAACCCATCAGGTGATGACTATGGCTTATTGAAATTTCCAACTGGAAATGTAACCAAAATAAATGGTGAATTTACTGGATAAAATGAAAAGAGAAAATAGAGATGGTGGTGTTCCTGTGAAGTTAGGAGAAAAATGTAACAGATCTGAATGGTGGTGGTCTGATCACGTGAGTGTTGTTGAATACATGCAGGGAAGTGAAGCTGGAAATGTTAACAATGAATGAAAGGGTTTAAAGTAAGTCAGAAAGAATAAATTCAAGTAATCTACGTTATTGTGAGTGTGTATAGGAATCAATATGTTGGTGATACTGGCACATTCCTCTGGTATAAACAGAAACAGACAGAAGTAGCATGGAGATGATTCTCTGCCAGAATTGTACAACATTCTGGATGAATGCCAGCAGGGCTGGAGAAAATTTTCTGCCAGGTAAATATGCAATGGAAATTCGACAGAAAAAAGTTACTGAACCATTCAGGGACTCAATAATGACTAAGAATGGTAATTGGCTAGAATCTGCTTAGAAAACAGCCTGTTTGTTTCAGGTACTTGGTTTAAGCATAAACCCATTTCTACATCCAGTATATATGTACATCTACCAATATGATTAATTTGATTTGATGAGATTAGGAGAATTAGTAAAAGTTACTAAGGCATTGAAAAATCCCAAATGTGAAACAAAACATCTTTTGGTATTATCAAGAGCAAATCTTGAAAAAAGGGAGCACAGAAAAGAAAAAAAGAATCAATTGAAAAAATGAAACACCACCCAAGATGGAAATTGGCTAATCATATTACTTTACTTATCTCCTTATTTCAACAAGAATTTGCATCAGAGGTAGGTATAACATCTTCCTTTCAGCACTTTTATATGGGAAGTTCCTATATTTACTTAAAATTGCCCCTGTGGTGCTGGCACAATTGAATCTATCCTTCACAGATTGTAACACGGTTTTTTTTATAGTGACACTTGAAGAAGCTTTATTTTTCCTTTGTTATCATATGCTCCTGGCCAGTTTGATGAATTTTATGTTAATCTTCTTTTATCAGGTATGAAAATTTTTATTAAGCATAACATTGCAAACTTTTGTTCTGCAGCTGTGAATATCCATAAATTATTAACTTCTGGTTTACTTGAATATTTTTATTTGAATCCTTTTAACTAATTTTTATCTGACTTGGTGTTTATTATGCTATCTACTGTTATACTGTCTATTTCTGATCTTTGCAATAAAAGCTAACTATCCAAAGTACTAGATGAAAATGTGGAGTTACACTAATGGGAAGTGTGAAAAAGGATGCTTGGCGAATTATGAAATACAAAAGGCTGTGGATGAGACAATACACACAGAAGGGAAAGATTGTGGGAGGGAAATGAGAATGAGAGAAACTGAATGTATATACAAAGAAATAAAATCTCCAGAAAGAGTATAAAAGAAGACAAGGAACAGTAAAAGTGGCAGAGAACACGCAGAATAATTTGGGTAGAAATTAAAATTTGTTTTGGAATAGATGCAGAGGGCTAAACAAGAAGCCCTCCCGAGAATGAATGGAATAAAAATAAAAACAATGTAATTGCTTGGGATGAAATTTAAGTGGGTGAATCCCAGAATGAGCATCTTTGAGACTTGCCAAAGAATGATGCTTGTATCTTGAAGAGTGGAATTGAAACAATTGCTACAAATTTTAAACACCAAGTGGCAAAAAGATTAAGAAGTTAAAATGCTGCAAGAATGTTGAAAAAATGATTAGGCTGCAGGCAATGATGGGGTAATTGAAGAAACCTTAAAATACACTGTAGATCTGGTTTGCTTCTGAACTGACTGTGTGATTTGTTTATTGTAAGTGTAAAGTCAACATCACTGTCTATTAAAAAAATGCTGTTAGTAGGGAAAGTTCTCCAAAAACTACAAGGGGGGTTATTACTGTTTGTTGACTATGTTTACAAAGTTTCATAGAAGAATTTCAAAAAAGACAGAAGTGACAATGTGACAATGAGCAAAGATTTGGAAATACAGTTTGCTTTTTTGCTAGGCAAGAGATTGTTCTTCAGAAGGTTATTGGGGGAGGGTGGAGCTGGCATTGCGACAATACGGCATGCAATTTTGAAGGTCCTAGATCGCTGCCGATATCTTTACTCCTGGATGGTCCAAACGGATCTAAACCGTCCCAAAGAGACAGTGAATGTAAAGAGCACATCCTGTCGATCCCAGAGATACTGCAAAGTCCCTGGTAGATCCAGGAGAAGCTC
>BHFT01056446.1:0-14843 GCA_004320025.1 Laticauda laticaudata
TAGATTTTAGTCCAGTTATTTTAGCGTACCGCACAAGTCCACCACATATGTAACTATTGAAGCCAGCGTGTTGTATACATTTCTAACATTTATTTTGGGAATTTATTCTTGAACATTCTTGCTAGTTTCTTCTCAGGCGGAAAATCCACCTGGTAAAACATACTCTTAATACAATTTTCTTATATGCCTGCTTGACATGGGTTCATTTATAATTTTAGAGACCACGAAATTTCTTTTTCCATTTTCTCTAGATCCGATCCCATATCCCCCAAAATAATCAGTCCCCAGAGCAGGCACTGAACTGTCATAGCAGTACTTCTTTCAAAACTTTGGTTTCTTCATACCTAGTTTGCAAGTTATTATTCCCTCATCCAGGTAATTAACGTATACCCCTGTCCCAATGGTTGTTCGTAACATTCAGCCGAAATATTTCATCATACGATTGACTGCTACCCTCCTTTACCAAGACATAGGCCTTTCAGTCTCAATAAAATTCCCCAGAGTAAATTTCAGGCCCTTATATACAATTTAAGAGAAAAATGCCTTGTCGTGGGTTTTGAGGAATCCGCAAATTCACCCATTTATCGAAAACCTCCTTTGAAGGCGTCTAGTCTTATAACGCGATAAAGGTAAATTCAACCCAATTCATCTCTATACTTTTACCCACATACACTGCAGTCTATTTCGCTCTAGTAGGTTGTGTCCTTTAGATTTAAGTTCACCACCTTTTTATCTAAGTATTTCAACCATATCTAACTGTTTGTTCCTTTTTTGTATATTTCATAGTGAATTAAGAGTAAATGGTTCTCAGTTACACTGATAGTCGATAGTCAGACTGAATCTAGTTTCAAAAACTAATCATAGTCTGCTTGCTTGTATTAATCTAGTGGGATCCGTTCGTCGCCCCTAGGGTAATTTTTAACCACAGAGAGACTTCCCGTATATAATCTATTCTAATGAGTTAACCGCCATGCGAGAATGGATGTGTTTTATTGTATGAACGTACGGTCTCCCTTACATACCCCATAAAAAAAGCGAGCCCACCCAACACCAGACCTTCACCTCATGTCAGACCGCATGTCCTTCTAACTCAAGAGCCAACAAAGAAATATCTTTAGAGATAATTTGATAAAAATATGCCTTCAGTTAAGTATATCCATTCTCTTAAAAAACCAATACAGACAAGCATTCATCACCCCACCACTTCAAATTTATGGTATAGACATCATGGGGCTTCACAATGAAATTAAACACAGTTTAAACCCATAAATAGATCCAACAAAAAGACAGACTACCAATTAGGCAAACCCAAATCCTCCTTCTTATTCGAGTGAGACGATCTTGCAATAGAGGTTTAACTTATTTTCTCGCTTTCTACGCCCTTATTTTGCGCATACTCATATTTGACAACACATCCTTATTTAAATCTTTTCAAATACTCTTTTCCAAGCCTAATTGCGGGGGAAAATCTGTTTATTGCTACGGAGATGACACAAATATAAAAAACTCTGCGGGAATGGAATATATTCATCGAGAACTTTATTGGTTTGATATTGTTTACCTATTGAAATGACAAGTTAAGTAAATTCCTTTGCAATAAATGGTGTTTTACCACAAAATCTAGCGCCCTATATCTGTTTCCAGTCTTAAATAAATATTTCTCTTTTAGTTAACTGCTCTTGCATGTCACCAATGTAACTATCATACCCACAAAGTACTAGATCTTATTCATACCTGTTTTAATAGAAAGCTGCCCAAGTTTATCCCTTTTGTGCATTTTGATAGCATATTCTTGTCAAAAAAGGTCCCTACGTGCGATAATCTGAAATATAATACAAACATTATCACTAGTTCTTAGTTGGCTATCAAACCAGAGCCACTTTTCCAGATCCTGTCTTCTCTCTATTCAATTTTCTGAGCTGTTTCTTAGTGGGGTCTCTAAGAATAAAAACCAAGCATCATCTGGCAAATGCTGCAACTTATATTCTTCCTTTTAATTTCATCCCTTTTATATTCTTTTCATCTACTAGATTATCTATTTAGCACTACACAAAGAGAGTTAACCACATACCAACGGAATAACGGGTTTGAAGAATTAAGTCCGCCGAATAGTAGATAGGGCGAACGTCTCCACTTCTCTTGTTCTTGTTCTTCTTATATTTTTTATAGTTATAATCTGTCATTCCTCCTCTATATATTTTGTCCTTTTGGTTTGGCTTATGACTATAAATTTTTATGCAATCCCAAAAAGCCGTCTGTGATAGTTTATTATCAACACTGTCTGTATCTATTTTTGATGTTGATCATATTATATCCCACAGTCAATGCAGAAAGGCTATCTCTTTAGAACGGGCTTAAATTCCTGCAATGAGATCTTATATCATCTCTCTCAATAACAACACTGCCTCAAATGTAGTCTTATAATCTATTCTCCTCTATATATGCTGCGACAATCACACTGCACACCACAACTCTACTATATCTATTCGCCTCCTCCCCCAGGCTTTTTAGCTATGTCTATATTACTTTTTTAAAAGTGGAAACATGTAATAGCACTGAGTGCGCACATTAACAAATCTAATATGTTAACTCATTTTTCCGCTTCTGAACACATCCTTTAGTAGACAGAATAAAACTTTTCCAATTAAATTTCCCATGAAAGGTAAGTTCGTATATCTCTATATATCTCTTTGCCAGGCTCCTCTACAGTGGCAAGGCTTTCACTTTCCTTTCTTCACTATATCTTCAGAGGTATCACAATTTCTGCCAGAATTGGTCCCAGACTCCTTTGGATTATTATATTTCTATTAGCTTCCTGCTGCTTGTATTGCTCTGAGTATGAGTGCGTATATCTTGCTGATTTAAACCATCTTTGCTCGTCTGGTTGGTCTAGTACAAGGTACACAGGATGAAGCAAGAAATAGCTATCTCTATATGACCACAGAAGGTATGACAAACCCAGCATGAATGCAATTCTAGAAGCTCTATATATAATGTCTTTGTGTAAGGAAGGGGAGAAAAGCAGTTAAAAATCAGGCTGCTGCAGGATCTCCTAGCGTACCTCTCTCTCTCTCTTGCCTAGGTAATTCTGGCAAGTAATTCTGGCAACATTCATTAACAAAATCTGGCTATATATGCAGATCCCAGAGCTCATGCTGAAGCAGTTTGGTCATATGGCTATCTCCTGTGAGGAAACACATAGCAATGGCTTCAATTGGTTGAGAGCTTTTACAAAACAGAACTGCCCTCAAGATTATATTGACGGTGGGAAACTTCGTGGTGCAGGGCTTGCGGCAGACAGGAAATGTCTCTCGATCGATGCGCTGTTTCTGCCTCTCTTCTCTCAGCATCCGCCCCCAGCCGGCTTGCTTTGGGGCTAGGGCCCAAACCCCCCCTATTATTATGGTTGGTGAAGAGCGGGGAGACTCCAGCAGGGTTATGAAAGCCGTCATCTTTCCTCCCCAGTGCCATTCTCTCCTCTTTCTATTACATTGTTTGAATAATTTATTTTTTTTTAGCAAAGCCCATTTGTTCCCAGCAGTAGAACATGAATCGCCAATTCAACATATATCAAATGCCTTCTGTGCATCTAGAAAATATCAGAGCCATTTGTTTTTCAAGATGTGCCTCAGTCTTCCAAAGTATTCCAAGATTTCTCTCATATGTCTTCATTTGTCTCTTTGGCAGAAATTCCATTTTGATCAGGCATGGATAAAATTATTTAAGTATTTTTTAAGTCTTTCTGCCAATATTGCCAAGCAAAAATTTTTATAATCTGTGTTTAGTACGAATAGGTCTATAGTTCTTTCGTTTTTTTATTCTTTTTCTTCATTTTGTTAATGGAGCGGCCTCCTCTTTGACACAAGTGTAATATAAAGCTTCTGACTATGATATTAGTTCCTCTTTATAGTCTCCTTTCTTTTAACAAAACTTTATTCATACTTCTAGCAATGGAAGTATTCCAGCGATTCTTGCCAATGTTCTTTGTAAAATTCTGCAAGAAGCATTCTGGTCTGGTGCCTTTCCTTATTTTATTGCCTTCTTGCAGTGCTTCAGTTAAACTCCATCGGTTATATTGTTTGCTTTCTAACATTTGTTTCAATCTCTTTAAGCTATCTGGGACGTATAGCTTAGCAGGCTGTAGGTACTGTTTGACTGCTTTCCTCATCAATATTCTCTTGGGTGTATAGTTCCCCCCCATTAAAATAGGGTCTCGGAATGGAATTTCCCTTTCTTTTCTCTTTACTTACCAATAGCCAAACTTGCCTTGAGTCATCTGATTAATTGCAATATTTTCCTTGATTCTTTCTGCCCTTTCTTCAATTTATATTGCTAACCATCTACCTGGTTTATTGCATCTCTCAAGTAGTTTCTGTTAGCACCTCTTAATTTTGTTGTGCTATTCTTCTTTTTCTGTTAGGACCCATTTTATGATTTGGTTATATCCAGTTTTAACTAATGTCCTTTCTGTGGCATTTCTGTCGCTCTTTTTTCAAGTCTTTTATATCATCCTCTAATGCACCTTAGAGGGTAATCTTTTCATTGTATTTTCTTTTCCTGTATAGTCTATTTATCAAGCCTCTGGCCATATGCTTCATTTTACCCCATACATTCTGGATTGAATGTATCTTCTTTTTTTGTTTTCTACTAAAGAAAAAGCCCAGTGCTTTCTCCATCCACTGTGTGAAGCTTTTTCTTTTAATAATTGTATTATTTAACATCCATCGGGATCTTTTTCCTTGTTCTTTCCATTTAATTGTCATTTGGTTGTGATCTGCCCAATAGTACTTGTTGCAATATTCTATTCCGTTGAATATTAGTTAACAATTCTGTGACATCCATTCATATCTATTTGGGACCCATGATAAGTCTGTTTAAGTTAGAAAGGTGTATTTTTAGTTTTAACATTTCTTCTTCTCCATGTACTTTTTAAGTTTATTTCATCTACCATTAAAAAAAAAAGATATTACGGAAGTCTTTCATATTTTGCTTATTGTTTTCTGTGCTGTAAGTCCCAGTTTTGTTGTTCTACAATTTCATTAAAATTCTCCTTCATAACTAATATTGCTAGTCAGTTCAATTATTTTCAATGTATTTTTTATAAAAATTCTTCTTTGAATTGTCTTCGGGCATAGATGCAATCAGGAGTGTTTTATATGATATCCATTATTTCCCCATATAGTTTTTCTGGTCGTCATGCGGTATAAATCAATTTCTCTTGGAATGGATGTCTTAATATTTAAAACCACTCCTCTCTTCTTCTTGCATTGTGTCAAGGAGGGTAAATATTGTCCTAGTTTTGGTGTGTATCAAAATTGTTCATATTGCTTTTTAATATTACGTCTTGTAGGCAATATATCAAATTTTAATTTTTCTAATTTATAGAAAGTTTTCCTTCTTTTATGGCTAAATTAAGTCCTTTATATTAATTGGAAGTCAATTTTTTCTCTCTCCATGGTTATACTTATAATGAGGTTTGCAGCTCTTGTGATGCTTGATTCACATTTTCTTTGGCCTTCCTCTTTCCACCTACTGCACTTTCTTCTTTTTCAGTGGTCATTTGCAGTCCTCTTGGAAATTTCAATTAGTGAAATTTAATATTTCTGCTTCTTCCTCTTTCCCTCTGAATTCTGTACAAAATGATTTCAGCGTTTCTGCAATGGAGTCAATCGTATCTCTTTCTTGCCACGTGAACATAAAACTTCTGGGAATCAGCCATCTATAATTCACCTCTTTTTAAGTAGCAATTTGGTTAAGAAATCGGTGTTTCTCTCTTCTCATCTCTCTCCACTCTTCTGGGTACTTGGTTCAAACCACAATTCTCCTGAATCTTTATATTTCAATGTTTCGTTTCTTGCCATTGCAATAGTTTTGGCGGTTTTAACTTTAGATTTCTTTGTCACCCAATCTGAGTGTGTGAAACTTCTTGCTGGTAAACTATTTTCATCGCATATCTTGTGAAGACTCGATAGACCTCATCTATTCCATCCATCATTCTTCTCTTCAGTTATTTATGAAGCTTCAGCCAGTATTTCTATCATTATCTCAGCAAGATTTGTCCTTTTTTCTTCCTCTATGTTTTGGAATTAAGATAAATATTTGATCTGTCCATCTTCCCATCTCAGCATTCCATTTTTATCTTGTTTAACCACAGTTAATCAGTTATCAATTTCTCCAATCTTGCGTATTCTCTTTATTTTACCTTCTTCTTCAATTTTAGTGGAGTCTCTCAGTCATACTTCATCATCATTTGGTGATGTTCTCCACTTTTCATTTGTATTTCCCTGTCTCTTGCTTCGTGTTCCCTGTTCTTTGTTTGATGTTAATCTTATTCTCTTTCAATATTCTCTGATCTTGTTTGAGATGTTTGTGAATTCCTTGCATAATCAAACTGCAGAGTCACATTTTTCTTTTTCTCTGTTCTTTTCTCGTGTCTTAACATTGTCTGCATTGAACGTTGTCCTCCAGATGGTGCGATAGGAGGAAGTAGAAAGTTGAAGAACCGCGAGCTGTTAATTTCTACTCATTTCAAACAATTCAAAAATCTTAAAGGTTCTTCTAGACCTTTAATCCCAATTGCTGAAATAACCAATTGTAATTCCAAATAAAAAATAGTAAGGAAAAAAGAAGCCAAATATAAAAAGAAGTTTAATAATAATAAAAAAAAGAAAAAAGGAATTTCCTTATGTTACTTGATACCTTGATCCAATCGGATTAGGTTAGATAAAAGTGAAATTCAAAAAATGAAGGGAAAAAGCATAACACACACACAAAGAGAAAAAGTTGGTTAAAATCCTAAAAAAGACAGAAGAGTGAGGAGTAAAAGCATAAAATTAAAAAAAGGAAAAAATTCTTCAGGTTCTTCAACACTTTTAACCCAATTAAGAGGTCTCAAATATAAAAAGGCTGCATAAGAGAAAAAAGGAAAAAAAAAGAACCAGGAAGATTAAAAAAAAAGAAAAATAAAAAATCGTATGTAGGTAGATGGAAAAACAATAGTACCAGAAAGGTAGAAAGAGAAAAAGAAAAAAGGTGATCTCCCGCTAAAAAGAAAAGAAGAGAGATCATTAATACTAAAACTTTTCTCTTTTTAAAATAAAATAAACGTAGAATTTGAACTTCAAAGGCAAGCAAAAAAATATGAAAAAGGTTCCATAGAACAAAAATCCAAATAGCTATTTCAAAAAGTAAACTTGTTGAGGAGGGTAGCACAGCCATTTAAAAAACTCAAGAAACACACTGCACTTTGTTTAGTTAATCAAGGCTCTTGTTTATAACACTCTCTCTCAGAAACTTACCACCTTTTTCTTTTCTGTAAACTTTCAACACCAGACTCCAGCTGTTTGATACAAAACCCAGAAGTGCTGCCTGCAATTAATACCTCTGCCCATGCTCTTCCCTCTATCTATCAAAAAGCAATGTCCTTGAAAAAAAGTTCAGTTCTTTCTCTCTCAGCTTTGTCTGGTCACAAGAGAAAATAGAATATTCCAAGCCTCCAGTTGGCAGGTGACAAAGTTTCTTTGCTTTCACTTCCCCCTCCTTTTGCAAGCAGATTTAATAAGAATTAATTAAAGAAAAGATAGTGAAAAAAAGAAATAACTAAAAGGGAATCTCTAGCCTAAAATGTTACAAATCAAGAAGGAGGAAAAAAAAATAGATGGAAAAAAAAAAACCAGGTCCAGTTTCAAGATATAAGATCACCAAATCGACACACTCTATCTGTTCTTTTTCGTTCCGGAGCTGTCCCAACTTCAGCAGCTTTAATGGCTGCCTCTTTGCCGCTGGCAAGAAGAGCTTCTCCTGGATCTACCAAGGACTTTGTGGTATCCCTGAGATCGACAAGATGCGCTCTCCACTTTCACCAACTCTTCAGGATGGTTTAGATCCAATTGGACCATCCAGGAGCAAAGATATTGGCAGTGATCTCAGACCTCCAAGATCGCATTCCGTATCATCGTGACGCCAGCTCCGCCCCAACTCTTAATCAGTTTGCTTGGAAACATTTTATGGTAGAGTCCTTGGTATTTAATCCTGAAGTACATATATTCTCTTCTATTAAATGTTTCATTACCCAATGAGGCAAATCATCAGTGCTAATGATTGTGGGGTTTTCTTCTTGTGTATATACAGCAAGTTGCCAGATAATGAAATATCTGCAAGCAAACAACCAAGTCCAAAGAGCACCAAGGACTTTCCAGTTTTCTTTTAAATTCTATTCCTTTGCTTTTGCACAAAAGGTTATTTGGCCTCGACCTGAAATTTACCACAGTTGTTCCTTACTTTAGACTCCATTTTCACTTCAGATTTCATTAAAATCTGTGTCTAAACAACCCAATAATAAATTATTTATTTATAATGTAAAACTACAAAAGTAGCATTTTACAGCTCTTATACTGTTTATCATGGATTTTGGCATTTTTCATCTGTTAATAGTAAACTAGCTGAAAATAAATATTTCATTATAACTCTTAAAAACTTAATGTATTTTAAAAACCAGCCTCTGAAATGCCTGTAACATTTTTATAAATTTTCCATCATAATATTGTAATTTGTTAAGTTTGAAATTTTCTCTTGCTATGTAAAGGGAAGAGAAGGTTCCAGTACATTCTTATCAGATACTATTATTCAGCCACCTGGTGGGTTCTATTAAATAAAAGGCCTTCTCTATTATGGTGCCTGCCCACAATTTCACAGATCTCATGTTTAAAACTTTAGCTATTTGCATTTGTGTCCCAATGCTAGATACAGATACAATAGTCATGAGGCTTACATTATAATATCATGATGCAAAGGCTTTCACTTGCCCCCTCCCCTTAACAGTTGTAGATTCCACTGCCTATCCAGAACAAAAGAAATTAAAACAAAAGATAAGGATGAAATCTAGAAATCTGACTAAAATCTATTTTACATAGAACATGATTAATCCATACATTTCTGTCCTTGTGCACTATTCTTGCTACTATCGAAGGCATTTCATTATTTTGTATTTTAAACTGTTTGTTTTCTTTCCAGGATCTCATCAATACCATCCTTCAACCCATGTATTTGTTCTGACACAATACTAATAAAAGAAATCTGAGTGTGAGGCAAAAATGCAGTTAAAGAAAGCATCTCAGACTTGACCCTCTCTAGTTCTCATGAAAATTAAGGGAGAGAGGGGGAAGTGTATTCAGACTTGCAAGATACCTATTACTCTTTATTACTTTAATCAAAGAAGCCTAAGTGTTCATTACTTTGGTTTCCTAGTTTGATGTGTACCTCAAAATACTGATCAGCCTGATCAGCATTGGAAGATTAATTCAACTTCTAGTTCTTTTTCATGAGGACTCACACTTTCTTTTCCTGTAATCATTAAACTTTCATTCTAGGCTCTTTCGTGTACTTCTTTTCCTTTCATGTCCCTTTTTGACACTACTAAGAGAAGATGAATTCCACCAAACCTGAACAGAACAAGACCAAATTTGTTGTAAATTTGTTATAGATTGCACTTTAACCTGAAAGTTGTTTGTAATTCTTTGGGACCTGGGAAACTAAGAATGCATCAGAGTTTTGCCAGACAGAGAAGGAGAATGGAATAGCTAAAAACTTAAACAGAAACAGCAACAAGTGCTTATAATTTAAGAAATCTTTGAAAACAAGATACTGTATTTTAACTACATCATTACCATGAAACGGACTTGCAAAAGGAAGCATATTTTGCAGTATTGAGAGTTATCTTTCTTTCACATAAGTGTAGAATCTCTAAACTTTGGCAGACTGGTAAATCTCATAAGTTGAGGGCAGGGGTAGGATTCAAATTTTTAACAACCAGGTCTGTGGGTGTAGCTTAGCTAGTGGGTGTGGCTTGGTAGTCATGTGACTGGGTGGACATGGCTTGGTGGTCATGTTATTGGCTGGGCATGGTCAACTCAATATCACTCACATTGAGGCACGCATCTCCTCCCTGACTTCTCATGACTGTGGGGATGCTGCAATAGTCATAAGTGTGAAAAATGGTCATAAGTCACTTTTTTCAATGCCATTGTAATTTTGAATGCTCACTCCAAACAAGCAAAGTACCAACAAAGGAGGTACTCCAGAGAAGTTCCTGAGACAGGAAGTCTAGTCTTGCCAAGAATGTGATAAAGGTTAATGGAGAGGCAGTTCCTGTAAGCAACACCAGAATGTTTCCTTCCTGCCTTCCTTACACGATTATGCCAGTAATTTCTTCTCACAACCGGTTCTCCAAACTGCTTAGAATGTTAACAACCGGTTCTCATGAATAGGCGAAAACTGGTAGAATCTCACCCCTGGTTGAGGGCTGTCTGTATTCTCCAATGTGAGAAAAGGACCATATTAGTCTATAGCAATAGTTGTAGCACTCAAACTGCTTCACAGTGCTTTACAACCCTCTCTAAGCAGTTTACAGAATCAGCCTGTTGCCCCCAACAATCTGGATCCTCATTTAACCTGACCTCAGAAGAATGGAAGACAGAGTCAATCTTGAGCCTTGTGAGATTCGAATTGCCAAATTGCAGGCAACTGGCAGTCAGCAGAAGTAGTCTGCAGTACTGCACTTTAACCACTGTGCCACCATGGCTATAGAAGCAAAGAATCAGGAGTCTGGCAGCATCTTTTCCAATTGTAATAAACTGTGCTAGAATTTTTATTTTTATTATTTATTTTTTATTAAATTTTATTTAATGTTTATTAAAATTAGAATTTTTATTAAAATTAGAAAAGATGCTGCCTGACTGTTGATTCTTTGCTTCTATAGACTAATATGGCCTCTTCCCATTTTGGAGAATAAATGTATTCTTCTTGGACTTCATGCTTCTTCTGCTATTTCCATTTCATTAGCTTTTCAATGTTTTAGACTTATAGAACTCTGTTAATCCATGATGGTCTCACCCCCGCCCCATTTTTCTTCTTACAGGAACTATGTACAATTGCAATTTAAATAACTTGTACAATAGCATGTTCCAACCTTCTTATACACTTTTCTCCTTCAATATTTCAAACCTTTGGATCTAACCAATTTTCCTTTGGAGCTCATCAAAATCCAATTTTGTCTAATGAAGTAAAGTTTTAGTTTTACAAGATAACATAGTCTAAAACTTTCTTTGAATTAAGTTCTGAAGAAATAAGAATTGCAAAAATGTGATATGGAAGAAAATGAGTGTGTCAGATATTTCCATTTCTGAATGTCTGGATACTTTATAAATGTAACTACACTGGAATTTTCCTCCACTTTGGAGTGCATGTATTTCGTGAATTATAAATTTTTAGAAAGCTGTAAATATACTCTCAGAGTTGTTTAGTCATACTTCTGTGACTTCAACAAAACTGAATGTTTGGCTTACTAAAGAATTCTAAGGTCAATCTAAATTTAAAATGATATGTGGCAGTAGGGCTATTCACAGATTTCTAGATACCAAATAAATTCTCCAAAGTATCTTTATCTGCCAGCAAATATATTTTAGTATACACAGTCTTTGCTTGATGAATTTCTCACATTGGCAGTCCTATCTATTGGATAATTTAAGATGGATGGATAGGTACACGGGTGGACAATATATGCTAGCTCACCATTAGCTGGAAGGTTTAATGAGTTACAATTCTCCAAACCCTCCCCCCCCCCAAACAAACCTAGGTAAAAGTATAAAATCAAGTTAAATAAATAATCATATTTAAAACACACAATAATCATACTAAAAGTGATAAAGAGGCATTTAAGGGAGAGAAAGAGTACTCAAGTTATAGATGCTAAGTCACAGATATGAAAATAAAATGCCACTTCTTCACTTGGCACTGAAAGGCAGATATTACTGGTATGAGCTTGCCTCCAAGATAAGGGCATGCCAAATACTGATTTGGTATTATAAGAGGATTACAAATGATAACCCATCTGATTTAGTATTACTGTAAAGTTGCTGACACTTTCAGCTTTTATCTACTGTAGCACAAGATCTGCTTTCAAACTGTATCTAGAATTAAATATGTCACAGTAATGTGTCAGCCATTACATAATCTCTAAAAGGAAGGAGTTTTACATTTAGAGAAATGACCCATATTCATACATGGGAATTTCAAAACAGAAAAACTTTGGTCCTACTATTTGTTTTTCCTCTAATTGCAAAAATAAAATTATCATTTACAATGGATAGCAACTCTGCTACTTCTTACAATATTAATCAAGCCATGTTTATACTAAAAGAGGAGAATAAGATATTCAGTCACAACCCTGTTTTTCTTATTACTATTTTGTAAATGTTAGTTTGGTTTGATTTATCTAATTTTAAAGTTTATTTTGTTGGAGCTGAATGAAAACATGAAACACTGGCATAACCCACATTTGCAAATTTATTAAAAAGTGGCATTTAAGAAATATGCAGCATGTATTTCTCTGTTCTTCAGTTCAACTATTCTTTCTCAAGCTTCCTCCACCTCAAAAAGTTCTAGAGGTTAAGAAGTATATTTATTATCCCACTATCGCTTTTACATCAACCTTGATTCTTTCTCACTTATTATTTCTCTTTTCACATGATATTTATAGCAAAGCCTGCAAGTTTGGGAGCTGTTTAGTTTAACAAAAAAAGAACAAGTTATACAATAGAGGTGTACACAAATATTATATTATATTGTATTGTATTATATTATATTTTTTATTTATTTATTGAATTTATATTGCTGCCTATTTACCCATGGCGACTCGAGGGAGCTTGCAGAATGTAAAACCATATTTAAAACAAAAAAAAAAAAACAANTTAAAAAAAAAAAAAAAAAACAATAAAAACTAACAAAAAGAATAAAATAAATTAATAAAGTACAATAGAAAAAAATCTTGGGGGGGAAATCGTAGATGTTCTGGAGAAAGTTCAGAAAAAATTATTTATTCTTTTATATAAATGATCTAATGAAATGTAATGGTTAGAGAAGTAAAATGGTAATAATAATGCATATTTAAGCAAGATTATGAAAAAAGACTCTACAGATCCAATTTACCTCTCATGTACGCTGAAAAACTAAATGTGTCTCAATTTTCTTTCACCTCAGGAGACCAAAGCATCTGAAGTCACAATGCCCCTTCCCAGTTACTGTTCCCAATGCCCATGGGAAATCTTGCCCAGATACATACATACATACATACATACATACATACATACATACATACATACGTGTGTGTGTATGTGTGTGTGTGTGTGTGTGTGTGAGAGAGAGAGAGAGAGAGAAGGGGGGGTTACCCTCATGTTCCATTAAGTATAACATGAAAATGCTAAGCTAACTGTTGTTACAGGATATGTTAATAAAATACAGGTAGTCCTCAATTTATGATTCTTTAAATGTTTTACTTTAAAATTAGTGTTTCTCCTGATCTCCCAACAAAATCTTGCTGTGTGAACATTCTACAATAGTCAGTTGATGGTCTTGATGCAATCAGGGTCTTGAATATGCTTTATGGACAGCTTGCACTGTTGCATAGATGCCACTCCCTCTGTGGATCCTGGCAACACTTTGATTGGACTGCAGGAGTAACCCCTGGCCTAAATATGTCCTGTGGAGGAAGTGCTAGTTTTGTTCTTTAATCAAAGGTCTGCCAGCATTTTAAAAGAGCACTAAACACACACACACACACACACACACACACACACACACACACACAAACACACAATCTTATATTCCTCCAGAAAGCTGCTGGATCTGTATGTGTGTACTTTGATTAAAGAACAGAACTAGCACATCTTCCACAGAAGGTCATTCTAAGCCATGCATGTCAAACTGGCAGCCCTCAGGCTGGATGCATCACGCAAGGCCACATCCACCCCAGCTCCAGGCAAAAAGCATCATGACACATCGCAATATATCACACAACGTGATCGAGTTTGACACCTGTGCTCTAAGCTGGAAAGAGAGCCGGATTCTGCCATGTGTGTTTTGCTGATTTTGTCCCAATTGAGTTTTCAGCAGCTTTTGTTGATATGGGATTTCATATCAGTCATGCTTTTCACTTTTTTTTATTAGAAAAACAGATATTATTTTACCATAAACAAAAATTATTATTTTTTGCTTCTGAATATTGTCAGTTTCTTGCTACTTGTACTACCTTTCCCTTGCAACACTTTACAATTTGGAAAAAAAGTGGAATCTCACTAGTATTGACAGAATTCTGCTCCTTTTCTCTTCTAGCTTAAATGATAAGTCATATGTCTGATGAGGGATGCAGTTGACGTAGATTCTAGAAGGAAATGTCCACAATGCTCTTTATGACCTTTCCTCTTTGCTTGTGACACAATCTTCAGAATATGCCTGAATTCATATTATTCTGATCTTCTGGTAGACATATCTCTCAAAATAGCATGACTGATAAGTTGGAAAGGCATAGAATGGACCTGGGATGAAGTGGAAGTGATTTAGTTTCATCCATTATGAATTACCATCAGTTTCCCCCTTTATGACTCCTCAAACCCACCAATCTTGCAAGAGACTGTTCTACCCATGTTTTGAGCCAGTTAAGTTGGCCTATCATCAGCAGAGAGAATTTTCATGCCTAAGACATGTTGTTCAGACAACTGGAAAGGTAGCTAAAGCCTTTATCTCAAGCACCTGTACACCTGTACACATTTACCAGCGGTTGAATTCAAAAATTTTTACTACTGGTTCTGTGGGTGTGGCTTATTTGGTCGGCATGGCTTGGTGGTCATGTGACTGGGTGGGCATGCTTGGTGGTCATTGACTGGGTGGGCATGGCTTGGTGGTCATGGCTGGGTGGGCATGGCTTGGTGGTCATGACTGGGTGGGTGTGGCCAACTCAATGTCACTCACATCAAGGGGTGCCTCACCTGGCCCCTCCCCTCCCAGCCATT